>APFE031019257.1:173073-301130 GCA_000404065.3 Pinus taeda
ACCAATCATCCATAAACAGCATCCTGCAACTCATAGACATGATCCATATGTCTAAAAATAGACATAGTCTAAAAATAGACTTTGCGCCATAATTTGCCTGCGGGCCCACTTAGTGAAGGCGACTCTTTTCATTAAGCTCCATCATCTTGTTGCAATCTCAACAAATAATAGACGAGCATAAATTTAAGTTACAAAAAAAGATATCATAATAGCCATTTCCAAGGTGGGACGAGTCTCGTCAGAGACCACCCACTACAGTTTCAGGGTTTGAAGCCCTTAAAATATACAAGACTATCGAGGACAACATAAATAATATACAAGGGGCGTAGCCAAAGGCGGCCAACAGCAACCAAAGACCGAGGCTCTCAGAGCCCAACAACTACCAGAAACCAAAGTGTTGGAACCACAATCAAACAAAATAAAACCGAGACATATAACAGTGACGAGGAGCGACCCTACCGGGTTCACCAGACAACGACAGTCGTAGAAACGGTCGTCCCAAGCCACCACCCACCTGCAGTCACAGCCAACCAAGTGTGTTAGAATTTGAGCTCATATAACCGAAGGAGGAAAAGCAAGTAACAGCAGGAGAGAGGGTTTGTAAAGTCACCGGAAGAGTGGTCAGTGTCGACTCGAAGAAACCACAACCAGGTCGCAACCACAGAAGGGAACCCCTGCTCACAAGGAGCGGCCACCCTCAGTAAAAACGAAAAAGTGTGGAAAAGAAATGTATCAGGGACAAAGGGTTTACCTTGCTAAGCAGAGCCGAGAAACCGGTCCCTTGTGATCGTAACCTGCAAGAAAACAACGCAGAGAAAGATTCAGTTAACCAGAAGCACAAAAAAGCAAGCAGACAAATAAATACACAGTGAAGGCATATAGAGAACCATATAGTTTCAGGACAGAGGAAACCCTCTAAGGAAATCGACAAAGCCATCCACACCGAGCCCAGTTGAAACCAACTGAACAGCATAACAGGAAGGGCAAGCAGAGCTTCCAAGTCACCAGTAGAAGAACCTAGTTGCAGGTCGAATACCATCGTTAACCCTCAGCACAGTCGCAGAAAAACTAACAGTAAACCCTCGTCGTGAGAAGAGCAAGGCCAAGTGCCAAAGTGGTGAATGAATGTGGGATAGAGGAGTATAGTCGAAGTGCAGGAGTGTGAAGACCGAGAGCAAGGACAAGTGTCCCCTCTCACCTACCATCATACACAAGAATTAAACATGCCATCAAGCCAAAACAAATATCTACGCTAATCATTTGTTTATTGATAATCAAAATTGTAGTGATTATTATCCGCGTGTTAATCATCACTTAAGTCTTGTTAACCTGCAGGTTCCAAGGGTTGGTCCCATCATTTTGGGTCTCAACTAAGTGGATCTTCCTTGGTTTCTGTGTTCTGTCCCCCTTTGTCAGAAAGTAATAGTGTTTCTGAGTTAGTGGAGTCATTATGTGAAACTCCTTGGGTCTCCTCCTCCTGTGGGGGTTTTACCCCTTTGGTTTTTAAGTCAAAATTTGAGCATTTTTAGGCGGTTGGTTTAGTTTCTTCTCTGTCTTTTTCTTTGGGTGAGGGTTTCTTTCCCTCCTCTGTAAAAAGAGCATCTTTTCCTTTTGTGGGGCTTTTTTCTGAGGAAGATAAAAATTCAAATGGTTTTTTGTCAACCTCTAGCAGTTTGTAGAAGCACTTCCAAGTGAATGGTGTTTGTGGCATTTCTTAGGAGGTGCATGAAGTGGGTGAAAATCAAGTGAAGGATGGGGGAGAGGAGGGTTTGCACTCTCCAATCAAAGGGTCATCTTATTCTAATTCAAATTTGATGAAGGATAGGGTTCTCAAAAGTGTTAAATCATCTTCTCCATTTCAACTTAGTCTCGAGGTTGACATAGAAATGGACCAATCAAGGACAATGTTGGATAGGGCTTTGGTTGGTCAAGCTAAGGGAAGGAAATTTTGCATAGGCACTTTACAATAATGGCTTAGCTTTGAGATCGCTCACGTGGTGTGATCTCCCCCTTATATTTTTTTATTGGCCAAAGGATGGATCAAAATAAAATTTGGATCCTAGGAGGATGCAAAATGTATAGTTTGTTCGGTATGGTCCATCGATTCAAATCCCATTTCTTTTAAGTACTGGAACCCGCTTTTCGACATGAGTTGGGAGCGTCTTGATGTTGTTCCCCTTTGGGTCTAGTTTCCTAGTCTCCCCTCCAATATGTGGAATGAAAAAAAAACTATGGACCGTGGGAACAACCTATGGGAATATATTAAGGTGGAATACTCCTTCTATAAAACAAAGGTTATGTCTATGGCACATATTCTAGTGCATTTGGATTTGTGGAAAATCCTTTATGAGACTATAAAAATGGATATAAAGGCTACAAATACTTGATTATGAGGGATTTTTCTTAAGGTGTAAGTGTTGCCACAAATATGGTCATCTGGTTCATTTTTTTCAATCAACCTTTGAAAATAGGTACCTCACAAAAAGGGGTAAGGAAGAAAATGATGGTTGCTTAAATTTGGCTATGGGAGGTTGTTTGAAGGTTAGGGAAGCAGCCTTAATGGATTTGGCTAAAATTTTGCAGGCTTCGCCTAATGTGGTATTGTCGAAAGCAAAACAGTAAGAAAATGCCTTTGCTGGTGACAATGGGTCTCTCCCTCTGGAAATCTATGGGTTGTCTTCTCTAGTGGTGCCTATTTCAAAAATATTTTCACTTGATATTGTGACTGGAAATGAGGTTCCATCTAAGGTTCTTGGTGGGTCAACCTCTTCGACTTCGCGGTTGTTAGATTCTCTTCCATCATTTTCCTATGTCTCTTCCCTACCTTTATCATTATCTCTTTTAGGTTTGGATGGGGATATTGTTCCTGGGGGCCTCGATTTTGTAGTTATTTCTTCTATTTCTAGAATAGGCATAACCTGGGTCCCTTGCTTTGTTCCTTCCCCCCATTGGTCATTTTGTCCCCAAGAATTTCCATCAATTTAGGTCAATATCCCTCAACTGGGGATCTTAATATCAGTGAAATCCTTTATAATCTTTGGTCTAAACAGACTTTCCCATATACTAAAGGTTTGTTTTGTGGTATTGGCTAGATTAATATCTCTTCTCCCTAGATTAAATCTCATGGGAGAAAATCTATTTTGGCTAAGGCTAAGGAAAAAACCAGATAAGAGATGGTTGTTAGAAAACAACTTTCCATTACATGGGTTCTTAGAGCTATGTCAGCCCAGGGCTTGTTTTCTCGTGAAATTGGTATCATTTAACTATCGAGGGTTGGCAAGCCACTCTAAAAAACTTGCACTTAAGTGATTGATTCAAGTAGAGGGGCCATATATCATTTTCCTCAAGGAAACTCTAGGTCCTAGGGAGGTTGTCACAAAACTATTGGAATATTTGTTTAGTGGTTGGATCTTTGTTGCCTTGAATGCTAGAGGTCGGTATGGAGGCCTAGTTTTTGGGTGGGTGTCTCGAAAGATTCAAGTTCAGAACTTTTGGAGTATCAAGTCTAGGTTAGGTCTTGAAATCTTTTCTTCAAAGCTAGGGGCTCCTCTTATTTGCAATAATATCTACGAGACATGTGATGGTCGACTAAATTTAAAGAATCATTTTTTTGGATATGAAAGTGGTGGAAGCATAGAATATGGTGATAGGTGGCGATCTAAACTTTTCTATGGGAAATATAAAATCGTGGGGGCCGCGGTCTAGGGATAACAATCTATCGAATTTTCTCCTTAATAAACTTGTTGGAAAAAAAAATCTGGATGTTGAGCATGTTAGGCTCAAACCATCCTAGAGAAATGAACGTATTGGGGAAGCCCACATTGCTAAGTGAATTGATTGGTTTTTAGTGGCTAAATCCTTAGTAGAAAATTTCTTTAACATCCGAAAGTGGATCGACTCTAGTGGGGAATCTGATTCTATTGGAATTAAAAAATCTTGGGCCCAAACCTGGTTGTCCTTTCAAGCTAAATTCCTCTTGGATTAGAGATGATGAATTTATCAAATTATTCAAGGAGGGATGGTTTCCTTTTGATCCACAATCTAGGGTGTCAATTTCCCAACAATTTGAACATAACCTTATTTGTGTTAAGAGAGTGTTTTGGAATGGGAAAATAAAAAGTGGTGCAGATAGGAGTAGGAACTGGTGGATATTGAAAATCATATTTAGGATGTTTCAGACATAAATTATGGTGGATTTTTGGATGCGGCCTCTAGAGAGGTTCTGTTTAGTTTGTCCTCCTATAGGAAGCCCATTCTAGAAGCTCAGGAGGCTACTAATTAGTGCTTGAAGAGCAATGTTATATAGTTAGAAAGTGGGAATGATAACACTAAGTTATCTCAAGCCTGCGCTCAGGGTCAGAAGATGTGTAGCACCATTTGGAATCTTCATGATGGTTCGAGTGGGGAGATTACAAATTTTGAAGGTCTTACTTCCTTAAGTGTCTTTTCAAAACCTATTTAAGGAGCCTGAGAGAGCATATATTGTTGAAGTCATTAGGGTCACCCAATTGTTTCCTAGATTTGTGATCAATGAAGAAAATAGAACCTTGATGAAGGAAGTCTATGAAGAAGAATTGAAGGCTATTATTTCAAGTTTTTAGAAAGATAAAAGTCCAAGTCCAAATGGTTGGCAGATTGAGTTCTTTGAAATTTTCTTTGATATCGTTGGAAATGTTGTTATGGGTTGCAAATGTATCTCGGAGGGAAGGAAATTTTACTGACTTCCAATTCCACTTTCATTGCTAGCATCCCCAAAGTGGATTGTTGCAATGAAATTTATATGCAAGGAGTTATTTCTCTGTGATATTTTGTCTGAATAAGATCATCGATCAGCAAAAGAAAAATATCCAATGGATAGAAAATTAAATCCCAACCAATGCTCATACATGCAACAAACAAACAATTCTATATATTATAAATGAAAGATCATGCACCTAGCCTCCTCATAGGTCGATGAAGGGTTTAGAATTCATATCAGAATCCTCGCACTCCACTCAAGCAATCTGTTTCATCTTAAACTTGATCTCAACACCTACACATAACCATAAATGCTCAAGGATGACAAGTGATCTTCCTCGGGAGATGGTCAGATCAAAACATCATATTCACATATATCATTGCTGCAAACATATAAATATAGGGAAGGAACATAGGTTTCTATTAATCCAGAATCAAAATACAAGTATACCTTCACCCAGGTCGCCTCTCCAAAATCTGGAGGAGTCTCCCAAATACAATAGGAAAAGATCCATGAAGAGCATGAACTATAGTATCATAAACCTCAAGGATTCACTCTAAAACTATGACTCTCTCCAGAAATTTGATGCCAATACTCAAACTCAAGATCCAAAAGTTGTAGCTAGCATGACCCTCTCAGATGGTCCAATATAAATAGGGTGAAGAGAGCTCCTAAGAGAATGAATGTAGACTCTCAAGATTATGAGAAGTTATGGAAGCTTCTCAATGATAAGTCTTGTCCAGATTGAATAGGTGATGGGTCAAACTAATCTCCTAGGAGCCACAAAACTCTAGAAAATTCCCTCGGTCACCAGAACAGAACAGGGAAAACTAGGTTGTAGTTGCACGCATAAGGCATGTTGTTGGCGACTGGAAGGCTCCAGTTGCACATATAAGGCATGTTGTTGGTGGCTGGAAAGCTCCAGTCGCACGCATAAGCCATCATCCATGAAATCGAGTGTCATGAATGGAAAAAAGAAGGTCTGAGATTCAAAAAAAGGTCAAGCAACTTAGTGTCTCAGGAATACTAACCCTAGGAAGAAAAATAGGTTGATAACAAATGCCCCCTAATCTATGAGGTCATAAGAGAAGATGATGGTTAAAATACATTAGAAAAGAGCTGAAAGATCAAAATAGAAGTGAGGATACAAAGCCAAGGACTCAGATCGGAAGACATTGGAGTTGAAGTCTCATCTATGTTGATAGCATCCCCAAGGCATACATACCCATGCCCGATCACAAGAATATATTGAACATGACTACCATAAAATACACTGCGGATCCATGACATGAAATGCTAGAACATGGCCATGAAGACATGCACAGTGGATCAATGTGACTCAATAAATATAGCATAACCATCAGCAAATATAATGTGGATCTATGCCATGATATACACCAATAGGACTATGGACACATGACAGATAGAGGAGTGTCTCAAATAGCCCTCAAAGTACATAAATGATACATAACTCCAACACAACTGGGGAAGGATGTCAAAGAAGAGTGAGATGTCCCTAGCCTAGGATCTTCAACATAACCTCTATGGTATGAATCTTTATCATACAAATCAATGAGCTAAGGTTAAGGATGGTAGAAACATCCTGATTACTAGCCAATGAAGTAAACCAATAAAAAACACGAGGGAATCCACCGATGAGGAAAATGGATCCCAAAGTACCTAGGATAGTTCACCATGTGTGAATAAATGAGTTGTCGCCGAACACCAGTGAACTCAATCAATCAAGAGCCAATGTTGTAAACCCATTATCGATCACAAGGAAGCCTTCTAATAAGGTCTTCAAGCTCCAAGGTATTGTCGGTTCCTAGATAAAGCTCCAGGATAATGAGATGAAGTCGACAAGAGAATATATGTCGAAGGAGGGCCTTGATGTATCCCTCATCAATCGACACGAAACAAACCAGGATGATGTGATATATGGATTAAGTCATGAAGCAATGAAGTACCACTGACATAGGGATGGTCAACTCAAAAAAGGTCAACAGGCTACTGCAGATGGCCGAAACAAGCTAAGAATTCCCTTGAACACATAATGGCACAACACAAGAGTGGCTCAGTGGCATGACTAATGAGCACCATGTGATATCATGTGACAACGCAGGAGGCATTGAAGCACGCTCCATATGACTGGAAGAGTAACCAGCAAGAGGATTAGACAGACACATATGTATGGTATGACTCCTAAGCAAGCTAAAACCCAATTGTGTGATAATCGAGCAGACAGGTATCGTGTTCAAGGGAAACACAAAGAATGTTTTCATTTGATGACTAATGAAATTTACATGCAAGGAGCTATTTCTCCTTGATCTTTTGTTTGAATAATATCACCATACAAAAAAAGAAAAATGGCCAATGGATAGAGAATAAAATCCAAACCCAATGCTCATACATGCAACAAATAAATGATTCTAGATGTTATAAAGGAAAGATCATGCACTTGGCCTCCTCGCAAGTCAGTGAATGGTTTTGAATTAATAGAAAAATCCTCGCACTCCACTCAAGCGATCTGCATCATCTGCACTCGATCTCAACGCCTACACACATCCACAAATGCTCAAGGACGACAAGTGATCTTCCTTGGAAGATATTCAACTCAAAACATCATAGAATTCACATACATAACTAATGAAAACATGTAAATACAAGAAAGGAACATATATTTATATTAATCCAAAATCAAAATACAAGTATACCTTCACCCAGGTCGCCTCTCGAAAATCCAAAGTAGATTCTCCGCACTACAATAGGAAAAGATCCATGAAAAGCATGAACTCTAGCAGCATAATCCTCAAGGATTTACTCTAAAACTATATTTTTCTCCAGAAATATGATGCCAATAATCAAACTCAAGATCCAAAACTATAGCTAGCGTAACCCTCTTAAATGATCCAGTATATTTGTGGTGAAGAGAGTTCCTAGGAGGATGAATGTAGACACTCAGGATGAAAATAAGTCATGGAAGCTTCTCAATGATAAGTCCTAGCGAGCTCGAATAGGTGATGAGTTGAACTGATCTCCTAGGAACCACAAAAATATAGAAAGATTCCCTCAGTCGCGGGCACAAAATAGGGAAAACTAGGCTGCAGTCACATGCATAAGGCATGATTCCAGTGACTGGAAGGCTCACATATAAGCCATCATCCATGCAATTGTGTGTCATGACTAGCAAAAGGAAGGTCTAACGCTCAGAAAAAGGTCAAGCAACATAGTGTCTCATTTTTTCTCTACTTATTTATGCAATTGTACCTACAAATTCATATCTAAAGTGATTACCAAGAAGTTAAAATCGATATTGTCGGCCTCTATTTCAAAGGAATAATTCTTGATGAGAGAAAGATTTATGAGGCCATTGGGGTGGCACAAGAAGGTATTCATAGTATTAAATCTCACAAATTAAAGGGTGCGGTAATAAAAATTGATCTATCCTAAGCTTATGACTAAGTGAGTTGAAGGTATCTTAGACTACTTCTGAATTATCTCGGGTTTAGGATAGATTTCATAAATTGGGTGATGGGATATTTGAGATTAGTGTCTTTTGTTTTATTGATCAATGGAGTGGCATCCCCTTTTTTCCATGCTCAGTGAGGTATTCGCCAGGGTTTTCTATAATATCCTTTATTGTTCTTGCTTGTTGCTTAAAGTCTCAACCATTTGTTGGCTAATGCAAATTGTCGGGGTGATTTTCAGGGCATTATTATTTCAGATGCATTAGTGATCACTCATTTGTTGTTTGCTGATGATATCAATATTTTTTTCAATGGATCATGTAGAGATGTAGCTATGATTATCTGAGATTATTAATCTATTTGGTATAGCTACATGCATAGTTATAAATGACAAGAAGTCATCTATTTTGACTAAAAATTTGTCTAATATTGAAGATCTGAATCTTAGAAATGTTTTTCCTTTTCAAATTCATGTGTTGGATGCTAGTATAAAATACTAGGACTTTCATCTAAAACCCAATTATTACAAGAAGGAAGACTAGTCGTGGTTTATTGCCAAGATCAAAAAATCACTAAGAGTTGGAGTCATAGGTGGATTTCTAGAGCAAGACGATTTTTACTGTTTAAATCAGTATTGGAGGCCACTCTGGCCTTTTAGATGTCGACAACCTAGATTCCCCGTGGTATTTTAGAAAAAAAAAAAAATCGTAGAATATGCTTTAAATTTTATGGGTTAGTACTCAAGGTCAGTTTGTGTTCCCATGGGTTCATTGGGAATGGATTTCTCTTCACAAAGCGTTGGGAGGCTGGGGTCAAAAAAACATTTTCTTGCTCTTGCATGCTTTAGCAGCTAACTATTGATGGAGACTATTATCTATGCACAATTTATGGATGTAGGTGGTTTACAAGAAGTACATCCATCATTTTTCTCTAGAAGATTGGATTAGGTTGAGGGATAAACCTCGAGTTAATATATTTATCACTTGGTGTGTTGCACTCAACTCTTGTGACATTATTTCTTCAAGTCTTACTTAGAATATTGGGAATGGCACTAAGGTCTGTTTGGGGCATGACCCTTGGCCAGGGCAGGCTCTCCTATCAATTGCCTCAAGCCTTATTCGATCAGCTCAGAGATAGTGGGTACTCTCATCTCACTCATATTAATTATCCAACTAGGACTATTATATGGTGTCAATGGTGGTTATCACTGGGGGCTCTGCAGATAGGTTTGGAATTTCGTGATGTCTAGAAAGGGTACCTAGAGGCTCTATATGTTTCCCATATAAGCCTGTCACATTTTGAAGGTGAGTTGGTTTAGGCCCATTCCCCAATTTGAATCTACACCCCCAAGGGGGGATACCTTCATATGAATATGGCCACTACTGGTGTGGAAGGGGAATGGTGGTGGAGAGTTGTTTGGAAAGTGAAGTTTCCACCAAACTTCCATCTCTTCATGTGGTGCATCCTTCCAAAAAAAATTCTTGCCTGGGATAAGAATCAAAGGTGTCATAAGATTGGTCCAGGATGGTGCATACTTTGTAAGGTTGATGGTGAATCTATTGAACACCTATTTTTTGTTTAGTCATTTATTTTCCAAATATGGAATATTTGCATTCCTTTTTTGGAAGTAATTATTCATGGACTAGAAAATGTTTCTAGGAGATACAGAGGGGTTGGGTACCGAACAGGAATACAAAATTGTATAGAGCCCTACCTCTTCTCATATGTTTAGGCAAGTGGTTGGCAAGAAATAAAGGCATTTTCTAGATATGTCTTCTTCTTTGGATTCATTTATGGCTAATGTTATGGCCATCCTGTCAAACTTTTCTCAAATGGTTTCTATCCCCTAACCTAGAATTGTTATTCCAAAGAAGCCAGATATTTTGCATCCTTCGGGATATTTTTATGGGGCCACGCATGGAGGAAAATCCATGTGTGTAGGAGGTTTTATCTTATTCTTATCTGAGTAGCACTTTTACAAAGCTTCCATGGGAATTGGGAGGGGTTCAAACAACTTGGATGAGTTGCTTGCTTGTCGCTCTCTTATAGTTTTTACAAGTGAAAAGGATTGTGACCAATTACAAGTTTTTGGTTGCTCTTTATTGGTCTTCAATTGGTTAATTATATCCAATAGTGCCGCAATTTACATCTTATTCACATTCTGGAGGGTTGTTAAGGATAAAGCACTCATATGTTAATTTATTTTGCTCTCATATTTACACAGAACGAAACCACGAGGCAGATCGCCTTTCTAAGGAAGGCCTTCAGTTGGCTACAGGGCTATGGTCAATTGAAGAAATTTTAAATGATGAACACTTTCAATTTTGTCACTGGCATTTTATGGACCCTCCAAAGACTCGGATCTACTTTTTTCTCATTCTAATTTCCTAAATTTTTCACTTAGTTTTGGATTTTATGTATGTTCCTGATATATAGTCTTGACACTATGATATAAGTCATATGGCTATCTACTCTATTTTTTGTTTGGTTGTATATGGTGCCAGTGATATTTTCTAGATGGACTTTGTCATGCCCCTGTAGGTTTTTTCGTGTACTAGTTGAAAACATTTTTTGTTGGGATGTACTATCACATGTTTTTGCCATAGTATGGATTTGGGTAGATCCATCATGAATATAACTCTAGTTGTGTATGTAAAAAATGTAATTTTGTTTCTCTATAAATAAAGTCACGATTTTTTCTTTAGAAAAATATATATTTTATATTTTATTGAAATATTACACCTCAATCAGACACACGCATACTCAAAATAATAATGACAACAATATTTGAAGATTAAAATATATATTTTTTATTTAGATATGTTTCTTTTATATATTTAACTTTATATTTATTGAAATATTACACTTGTATTATATTTTTTATAAATATCTAAATGCATGGTATAAATAAAATATTATTATATCAGAATTGTGAATATATATATATATATAGATAGATATATTAAATGAAAATATTTATTAAAAAAAATATAAATAAATGAAAAATATTATTAAAAAAAAGTCATGTTCTATGTAAATTAACAACATGACTATTAGCATCTTCCCAAAGCTAACTTAATCTGTATTGGTCTCTCTTGTTGTCAAGCTTGACATTCAGAGACAACATTCGGTTAGGGCAGACCACCTAGAATTTTTTTTTAAAGCCAATAGGTTTTAGCCTTTAGGGTTTTTTTGTTTTTTTTTATTAGGAACCTTTTTTAATTTTTTGTGATTTTATAACAAACTTTAAATGAATTTCAATAGGATTTTAAACGAATTGTGTAAAATTATGTGTGTTCGTGTTTGGCTTAATTGTGTTTAGCTTGAGATTTGTGAACCTCATCGAATAGATTCTCCCAAAAATGAAATTTGACGAATTTCGAATTCAATCCATTTTGTTCATCGAACCTGACGACTTAGATATAAATAAACATGTTGAAATTACAATAGGCCTTCAATCAAGAACTTTATTTAAGTTCTTTTTATGGAAAAGAAACCCACTTATAAAATCACGGTTGTTACACCCACAAACTATCTAGATACAAAATTCATTTAATGGATCTAATTTCCTATAAATCTTTTGGCATTGAACTTGTATTATTGTTGTGATTTTTAAGTGTCCAACACATTTTAGATTTAGTATCTATCCATTATTGAGGAGAAAAATGAAGTACAAAGTAATGAAATGCTAGGATTTTGACTGTGTCATATAAAAGAGTTGTTTTAAAGATAAGTGAAGAAAATAGCTAATAGGAAATCATAAAAATATGAAGAAGGTGATTATTATTAAATATAAAAATATGAAGAAGGTGATTATTATTTTATATAGATGAAAATATTAATATTAGAGATCAGATATAAAATTGATAAAGTAAAGAAATATAATAACTAATTAAGAAAGAAATATGAATAAATATTCTGTTGGGTGTGGAGCATGATTAATCATAGGTCTTTGTTTCAGTCAGATGTATATCCTAGGAAGATTGAACACCCCTCCACGTGGGGGGGTGCGGGGGGACTTTCCCCCCCCCTCCGCGAGGACCGGGGGGTCCGGGGGCCAGCGGTCCCCCGACGGGGGTTTCAGGGGTAGTGCCCCCAAAGCTAAAAACAGATGTAAAATTGCCTTGTAAAGATATCGTAGTTTCTAGTCAATCTGGGCCGTTCATTAGGCGGATGATCTGACAGTAAAATTATTGTTTAGTTTAGGGTTTTTTGCCCTAGAAAGCAACCCCTCTCTTTGTATGAGAGCATTGTATTGAGGTTGTGTAATAGAGGTGTATTCTCAGAGCGAGAAACAGAGAGGCGAGACTGTGAGAGAAAACAGAGGATATTACAACAAATCTGTTGTAGGTTTTGTCTCTTCATTTTGCTGGATAATAGAAAGGAAGGACTGGCTGTTCAGGGTGGACATAGCCCAAATTGGGTGAACCACGTATATCTGTGTCTCTCTTGTTTTATGTGTTTGTGTTTTTCCACATATTATATGTCTTGCATTTCTCTGTCATATATATAATTTTTCTAACATATTCAAGTAAAAAAATAAACATAATAAATATACAGGAAAAAGAAATAGCAGAAATAGATATAATAAACACAAAAGTAAAAGAAAGAGGGATGGATATAAATGATGAAACAAAAGCATATAAATGAGAGATGAGAAAATATGGAAAGAGTCTACAAGGAAATGGAAATATGTTGAAAAAAAGTTAAAGGAAAAAAAGAAAGAAGAGGTAGGATCAGTGAGTAAATAAATTGACGTGTTTGATAAAAAGGGTATATCTACGAAAGTTGAATGCCTTAAGAAAGTAACTAAATAAAACATTAATACACCAATGTATTATGTGGTTACACCCTCAAAAAGGGAAATAATCTATAGCCCCAACTAGTGTAACCACTTGAAGCAATATATCAACACAAAAGGAAAATATTTTATATATGAGTATCTCATCATCAATCATCAACAAATAACCCTTCATGCTCTTTAAATGGAGATAATGGACCAATCAAGTGTCAAGCCATTGATTGAAGGTTGTTAATATTAAGGAGAAGATGAACACTCATATCAATGTATGTGTAAGCATAACCATGGCTATATAATTACATTAATTACAAATGTGCACTAAAGAAATACACTTAACCTAAAGATGCATTAGAGTGAGTTGATTTTAATTGATTCCTAAATGTCTAAATATCCTAACATCCCCCCATTGGAATAGCATGGGATAGTATTGAAGGCTTTATAAACGTGATCCAATAGGAGAAGAAAAGAGGAATTAGAGCCTATCTCTCCTTAATGACAACTTACTAAACTCCTTACATAGGTTGAAGTTTGGAAAGTTTCTCTTATGTAAGAGACTTTATGAAAATTCATGCAACGTCATCTATAGGACAACATAGCACTTGGAAAATGCAATCCTAAATAATATTTCTAATGGAGTACATGTGATATACAGGTTGAGTGGGCCTACTAGTTAAGAGCATGTGTTTCCTCCTAAGACTTCACAAGTTCAAAACCAGGGGGGGGTTACAGTATGTATGCCTTCGTAGACTCGGGTAATAATAATAATAATTAAAGTTTTAAAGTCTGCTTAGGGTAGCTCAATTGGAAATGGCTATGGAAATGAAGTCTCACTGAACTGAAAGTCTTGGGTTCAAATCTTGTGTTATCCCCCCCACCGCCCGCCCCCCTAATTGGGGTGAGAAGTTGGACATGGTGAAGATGTAGTTCTACCAAGCTTACAAAAGAAAATGGAGTACATGTGCAACACAACATTGTACTGCAATAATTCTTAACCAGATCTTTGGCGAGCTAAATGGTTCTCTAATTATTATTCCAGATTGTGGTAGGATTCTGCTGTTGGAATCCAAACTTTGAAAGAATTTTTCAATGCCACAAGGTTCTTTGGCTTGAACTAATTGCAACTCTTCACTATGTTTTTGTTAAAGAAATAGTAATGGCAAGTTTCTTTTTACAAACTCAAGTAATAGGTATGGAACCAATATTAAAAATGTAACTGCAATAAAATTTTGATCATTTGGGTTGCCAACTCAATTATAATAAGTGAAATAAACCAACAAAGGATCCCCCCTTGAATTGCAATGTAATCTACATTGTAATATCCCAAATAGAAAACTTTACAATTTTTTAACAAAATTATTCAAAAAGAAATTTCATTCATCCAACATAAGATTGTCATGTAAAATATAACAAATAAAGTGTTGCAACTCAATAATATGATGGACAGAAATAATCTCATCTTCAATATAATAGATAAACTAGGGTTACATGCAAATATAACCAATATAGCTAATATGAAAACATGGCCTTAAGAATTTGCTCCAATGCTACACTAGCCCTCCAAAACTGAACTGAAATGCAACTGCTAAGCTCTCTTGTGACTTCTGGATGAATTTGCCAAGGGAAGAGTTGGGTGCTCGCCTAGTCTCACTAAATCACCCGAGGATTTCCATCCTAGGGCTATTGTTGAAGCTCAGAACTCCTAATTTTCCAAACCTCTCCACAAGAAAGAAAACCCAATTCCAAGATGCCTTCAAATGGTCTCCTCCTCCTCTTTTATAAATCTCATGGACCCCTCTAGAAGCCTTGATTTGATTACTATTTTAATCACTTAGTGCATTTTCCTTCATTTTAATTAATTAAAATACCCTTTTAATTCAGGAAAATAGTAAATTAACCACCATCACCCCTTAGGCCAATAAATTTCACTTCCCACCATCTCATCTTGTAGATCTTCTTGTTCTGATTCCAACAAACTATTACACTAAGGTGTTCTGCCAAGTATTCCTCTCAGAATGCCACCCCAAACGTAATTAATTAAGTTACGCCTAGTAATAAAACCATTTTTTGAAAGTTGTCGGAATGCAACAGAACGAAAGGCAAGTTGTACATATGATGGAATATGCCAAGCAAATGCCATCAGATCCCATAAAAACTCCTCAAAGCTCCTCTGAGACCCCTGATGACATAATATTTCTCCCTTGACCTGGCCATCCCATCCCCTAGAAATCCACCCTGGTTGTACTATATAGGAAAATAAAAATGGAGACATGACAAATCCTCCAACCCCAAGATTGCTTGCCCTCAAGCAATCCATATTTGTCCACTACAGAGACATCTGCAAACTGATACCAAGATCCCATATGAACCACTGTGGTATGTCATGCCTCCATGCTAATGAAACATGAATGGATTCCTCAATACCTGGATCCCAAACAAGTCGTTGACTTAATCTATCATCCATGGATCCACCTAGATTTCAAAGCCACCATGACCAATTGGGAATAAACGCTACTCCACCAAAAGAATACCAACTCATCACCTCCCTCCAATCCAAACCTTGGCATAAACCAAGGTCAATCCCATTATTTTGATACTATGTTGAAATAATGATGAGTGTCCAGCCTACACCCTACTTCCAACTGGAACATGCAGTATCCCTCACATCTAAGGGCTCCTGCAATATTATGATCTTGGCTAAAAGTGACACTCGATCAATAGGATACTAATCCACGATCTCCTACCAATCTATCCCATGGAAAGAATCAAATGCATGGAAGCCTATATATGGAACAAGTCTATTATGTTGCCATTGGTCCATGCTCAACTCGTGTTGCTTTGTTTGGTCCCTCAACAAGATTTGTCTAAGAAATCCTACCCCTCTCCCTATAATGGGCCTAAGTGGGCAAGTTGTGCTGCAAACCTATTTATGTAATCCTGGAGAGGGTTGCTCCATGAAAGAACTGCAGCTTTGCCAGCTACCTGTGTCTACCAACACCTCATGATAAAAAAAAAAAATAGGGGAAAATTAGGGGGTTCTTTTTTTCGGTTGGGTGATTTTTTTATAAATAGGGATTTGAATATGCATCACCCAATACTTTTTTGAAAAAAAAAAATAGTTATAAAGCATTAGCCCATGGGAATTTCATGGGGAGATTTTAAAAAATTATTTCGCCTTGCAAAATTCAAACTACATTCTCCCATTCGCCCTATATTTATCATAATGGCAAGTATCTAGACATATTTCACCCTATTTTTATGGGAATACCAATTATTTGGATTAGTTTCTCCTCATGGAAATTATTTTCACTCTATTATATTTTTCTATTAACCCAAAATTGTTGGAATTTGTTTTGTTTTTTTCCAGTAAAATTCAAACTACATTCTCTTATTCGCCCTATTATTATGGTAATCGCAAGAATCAAGATATATTTTGATAAAAATGGCAACGTTTGTATTAATAAAATAAAACCCACTGGTCAGCCCTACGAAAGAAAGTCTGAACCAGGAGAGTCTGGCTCTACAAAACACCCTAAATTGTTCATGCACATTACACATTAAATAGAAAACATGGTTTTAGGGAAGTTAGAATAGCATCCTAAGAAATAGAAACTAATTCCTATCGTGAGTTTATGTGAACCAACTCTACCTATTCTAGGATATTCTCCATTATTTTCAACACTCCCCCTTAATGGAGAATGGGTTCACATATATGCCTAACATCCCCCTAAACATTTGAAACTTAACTTTTCCAAGAGGCTTAGTAAAAATGTCCGCAACATTATCACATGTATTACAATATTCCAGATGAATTTCTTTGGATTGCACTTTCTCCCTGACAAAGTGGAATTGAGTATCAATATGTTTAGTGTTTTTGTGAAACATCAGATTATTGACCAGCTTGATTGAACTCTGATTGTCGCATCTGATTGTTGTTGCGACTGTTTGTTCTTCCCCAACATCCTGGAGAAGTCTCCGCAACCAAACTTCCTCACACATTGCTGCACACATGGCTTGATACTCTGCTTCAGCTGAGGGCAAGGAGACTATGCTCAGATTCTTGCTGCTCCATGTGATCACCCCATATCCAAGACTGAATGCATAACCTGTTATAGATTTGTGATCGTCTACATTTCCTGCCCAATCTGAATCTACAAATCCTGCCAATCTAACATCAAAAGAGTCAGTGTAAATAATTCCATAATCTACAATACCTTGTAGATACCTCAAACCATTCTTCGCTGCATTCCAATGGCTTTCAAGTGGCTTAGACATAAATTGGCTTAGCACACTGACTGCATAAGCCAAATTAGGTCTAGTGGTGGTTAGGTAGATTAGACTCCCAAACAACTGTATGTAAAGTGTTTCATCTGCCGCTTTTGATCCATCCTCACACTGCAATTTGATGTTCTACTGCAATGGTACCAGTGCCGGCTTATACTGATCCATTCTAGACTTTTCTAACAAGCCTTTGACATACTTTTCTTGGGAAAAAAATGTTTGACCTGAATCTCTCCAGATTTCAAGACCTAAATAGTATCTGAGTTCACCAAGGTGCTTCATCTCAAACATATGTGACATTTGTTGCTTGATTTCATCAATTAGATATGTAGCATCACCTGTAATTATCAATCTACATATAATGAAATCAACACTACGCACACTTGTTCATCTTTCATGGTGTAAAGATTAGGGTCATTCTTACTTCTATTATAGCCAGCTTGTAGAAAAAATGAATCAATTTTCTCATACCACGACCTGCAAGCTTGTTTTAGTCCATAAAGTGATTTCTTCAATCTACAGACTAAATGTTCTTTTCCTTTCTGGATAAACCCTTCTGGTTGCTCTAGATAAACCTCTTCTTTTAGTTCTCCATTCAAAAATGCAGACTTTACATCTAGTTCGTGCATCATCCAATGTTTCTTAGTAGCTAAAGCGATTATCATTCTGATGGTGTTCAATTTAGCTATAGGGGCAAAGGTTTCTTCATAGTTTATCCCTTCTTTTTGTGTGTACCCCTTTGCAACCAGCCTAGCTTTCAGTTTTTTGATAGTTCCATCTGCATTAATTTTCGGTTTATATAACCATTTTCAACCTATGATTTGTTTTCCTCTAGGAAGTTCAACCAATTCCCAAGTGTTATTTCTGATTATTGAATCATATTCCTGTTCCATGGTTTTTTTCCATTCACTACTTTCATATTTGTTTATAACTAGACGGCTCAACCACATTCATCATACTAATTATAAAAGCATTTTCCCTATATCTTGCAAGCATTTGAGCTTTCCTACCTAATCTCCTGAGTGGTGGGGTGGTGGTTTCAAACCTTATTTAATCATCATTTACTTTTTCTTCCTGTTGTTGTTGTTGTTGTTGCTGTTGTTGTTCATCCTCTGCCTTTGTTTGCTGCAGACCTTGACTATTCTCTGCTTTATCTTCCTCAAAGTACGGAATGTCCCATCCATCATAGTGCTCATCAGGTTCTTCATGATCCTGTTCATGGAATTTAACATCTCTACTAACAAAAATCTTGTGAGTAGAGGGATTAAATAATTTGTACGCTTTATATGACGAACAATACCCTATAAAAGTACATCTGATGGATTTTGAATCTAATTTTCTTCTATCTTCCTTTGGAATGTGGGCAAATGCTTTAGATCCAAATATTCTTAAGTGTTTTACTACAAGCTTATATCCTTATAATGCTTCAAAAGGAGATTTAGACTCAAGAATTTTTGTGGGACTCCTATTTTTCAAATAAACTGCAGTATTCACTGCTTCAGCCCAAAAACCATTTGACAGATTCTTACTTTTCAGCATACTTCTAGCACATTCCACCAGTGTTTTGTTCTTTCTTTCTGTTACTCCATTCTGATGTGGAGTAGTGGGTACTGTGAACTGCTACAAAATTCCATGATCTTTACAATATCTGATAAGCTCATCCTTCCTGTATTCTCCCCCTTGATCAGAACAGAAAATTTTTATCTGTTTCCTTGTTTGTCTTTCAATCATATTTTTAAACTGCTTAAAGTATTCGAATGTATGACTCTTCTTACTTAAGAAATACACCCAAGAAAACTTCGTACAATCATCAATACACAGTAAAATACAATGCACCTCCTAATGATTTTGTCTGCATGGGTCCACAAAGGTCTATGTGCGCTAATTCCAGTATATCCCTTTGTTTGTTTTCTAATCTAACAGGGAATTCTTCTCTATGCATTTTTCCTAAAGTACAAGCATCACAGTCATTATGTACTTGCTTTACCATAGGAAGATCTCTTACCATTTCCTTCGTTTGTAATAACAGCAAATCATTGTAGTTGATGTGGCCGAATCTCTGATGCGAAAGATCTTCTGTATTCAGGCTTGTTGTTGTCAATGATCGAACCGGTGCAGGTCTCACATCCAACTTGTACAGTCCTCCTATTCGAATTCCTGTAGCAATTGTCTTCATGCCATCTAGTAGATATTAATGTAGCAGTTAGATTTTAAAAATTCAACTTTCAAATCTTGGTCTGTAATCATAGATACATAAATCAAATTCTTTGTTATGTCAGGCACATACATAACATTATAAATTTGTTTGATATTACCATTAGGTAGAATGACAGAAAATTTCCCACACCCTTTGATTTGATGACTTCTGTTATCACCTAGGTAAATCTGTGCGCCTTCATTGATTTCTTTAAAATCCTCCAGCCAGTGCTTATTCCCTATCATGTGTGTTGACGCTCCTAAATCTACATACCAAATGTCTGCATCAACATTTTCATCACGATCTGCTATGAATAATCTGAAATTTTGCACCTAATCGCCATTCACAAGATGACTTGCATGTCTTTTTGGCTTCTGTTGTTCTTCATGATATTTCTTTTTCCTACATTCCCTAGCAATATGACCCAGTTTTCTGCAATAAAAACATTTAGTTTCAGAGTAGTTTTTATTGGGATGCATACCTTGAGTCTGATTTGGCCATTTCTATGAACTTGCTCCGTTTTGTTGTTGTTGACCTCCTTTCCCTTTGTAGAAGTTTTTCTTCACCATCAATGCAAGATTGGCACTCTGGGGCTTCAGAGTCGATCTCCTCTCTTCTTCCTGCATCAGTATACCTGTCAACTCTTCAAAATGTGAGATCTTCTCTCTGGCATTTATCCCAGTGATGAACATTTGATAATCATTAGTGACACCATTCATTATAATGGTTACAAGATCTGTATCGTCAACTGTACGACCAATGTCTTCTAGTTTGTTCTTCAGATCCTTGATCCTTGCTACGAATGAAGTAATTGTTTCATTCTCCTCCATCTTCAGGGACGGGATCTTACTCTTGAGGAACAGAAGATGATTTGAATTCCTGATCTCGTACAATTCCTTCAAAATTCCCCAGATCTCGTTAGCTGACTTACCTTCTCTGATGTGCAGTATAATGTAGTCTTTCACTGACATCTTTAACATTGTCCTTGCTCTACTTTCTCGTTTCTCCCAATCTGGGATCGATGTTGATCCAACCGCGGGCTTCGGCTCATCCCCATTCACAATCATCCAAGCACTTTGCGCTTCTAGTAGAGTCTGCATCTTGAACTTCCAATTTGCATAATTGGAACCATCAAGCTTGTTATGCCCATTCGTGCATGCTTCAAATATATTGTTATTCATCTTGGCAATTTAGAAAGAAAAAAAAAATCGACAGGTAAAAGATGTTAAATTTACCCCAGATCTATGACAGAGACAAATCATTGTTCTTCAATGTTATTTGATCTCGCAGCACACCTGCAGATCACCGTGGCTTCCTTCTCAGCTTCCAGACAGCCTTGTTCTTGGCTTCCCCATGCAGCTTCTCTGACAGCTACAACCTTGTTCTTGGCTTCCCCTCGCAGCCACAGCCTTGTTGTTGGCTTCCACGATCATCGCAGATATGCATGTCTTTTCTGTGACGTCATCGCAACTGTACACGTCTTTCTTGCAACGAAAAAGTTAAAAAAATATGGGCAAAGGAGCTACAGTGCCCTCGTCACAGAGGTACACTTAGAACCAGCGACGATCTCGAAATCGTCGCAGTTATCCTCCTCACAACTGCGATGATCTCGGTTCGAAGAACCACCCACCAGCCAACGTATAGGCTCCTTAGCCCTGACGCTTTGATACCATGATAAATATGGCAATGTTTGTATTAATAAAATAAAACCCATTAGTCAGCTCTACGAAAGAGAGTCTGAACCAGGAGAGTCTAGCTCTGCAGAATGCTCTACATTGTTCATGCACATTACACATTAAATAGAAAACATGGTTTTAGGGAAGCTAGAATAACATCCTAAGAAATAGAAACTAATTCCTATCATGAGGTTACACGAACCAACTCTACCTATTCTAGGATATTCTCCATTATCTTCAACATATTTCACCCTATTTTTATGGTAATCCCAATTCTTTGGATTTGTTTCTCCTCTTGGTATTTATTTTCACTCTATTTATAGTTTTTTATATTTTTTCCACTAAAATGTATCTCGCACGTCATGGAATATGGAATCATGTGTTTATAGGAATTGGGTGTTTATATGAAAGTTATTCCATCACTATTTAAACAACCATTGCAATGGAGAGATCAGTTTGTCAATTCTTCTTTGTTGATTCCACTATCTGCGTTTTAATTTGTTAAGCATTCACCAACATTTGTGTTCTTTAAATGTGTTTAAATTTGTTAAGCATTCACCCACATTTGTGTTCTTTAAATGTTCAAATGAAAAAACTTCCTCTCTGTTGATTTGACATCTAGCGGACATAGTTATTCCATTATATGTGTTTTAATTTGTTAAGCATTCACCCACATTTGTGTTCTTTAAATGTTCAAATGAAGAAACTATCCGACATAAAAATATGAATATGATTATTAAAATTTTACTTTTTATTTTATTTTTTACCTAGATAAACTATTTGACCTCAATAATAGATAAGCACTTGAGCCCAACAGATAAATAGAGGTAATCTCAACCTGAGCCCGATTGGATTTATTCCTCTCGCCGATGGTCTCAACAAACCCAAAAATGTACAATTTCAATCTGGTTGAGATTAACTTTCTAGCATCCAACACTCACGACCTTCGCAAATAAATATTTGGTCACAATTTCTTCTGCCCAAGATTATTTGACTCCTTTCTATAATGATTCGCTCTTGGCCTTATAAAATAATTCGAGTCTCAAATAATATTTACCTGCCCAACAAATAATTTGGCCCCTTTTTTCAAAGTGATCTTTAATTCTCTCGGCCCTTTTAACAATTAATTTGACCAACAATGAAAAATTAACTCAAAATTATTTTGCCCTTTTTATAATTTATATATGACCAAATAATTTCCCCCCACACCAAAAATATTCGCTCCACAAAGACAAAGACAAACTTTTGAATAAAATAATTACAACTAGCATTTGCACCAGATGTTGCAAAGGAAACGCCATAAGGCATAAATTGAGGAACAATCTTGACGTGTAAATGATCATTTAAAATAAGAATTAATAAAGAAAATTGCATGCAAAAGTGGAAGATAAAGCTAAATTATGTACATTATCGGAAGTTTATAGATAATATAATGCTTGTAATAAAGATTGGCTCTTGATCTTCTAAAATGTGAAAAACATGATGGTGGTATTTCCACATTTGAAATTGCATCACAACTTTATGAATGATTCTTTATACATAGATTGGACACTTCATCTATATCCCATGAGTTCATTTTGTATATGGTGAGTTCTAGAAAGAGTAGTCCATTAAAATCGACCAATATAGTCCAATCAATACTCATAATACATAATACTCATAAAAAAAAATAGGAAGAGTAGTCCATTAAAAATCCATAAAACCCAAAACACTATATCCTTTAATAAAATATAAAAATATTAAAACTAAAGAACAAATAAACAATAAATATGTCGTTGATCCATAACGAAATTTATGTTTCCATGTTTACGCCATTTTATAAATTTATTCATAAAGGGCGAAGAAAACTTAAACTATAATGTTTTAATAACGTCCACTAAAATAATATTTGGTCCCCTTTACAAAAGTATTAAAGGTGAAATGCTGATATTTTATACCAGTGATGGGGTTAATAATTTTTTTTGGGAGAAAAACACATTTGGCTCCTGGGCAGTTTTTCGACGGCCTTCTTTAGCGCACTCTACAGAAACGGCACCACCTCCTGTGGATGCTCCTCCATTTCGACTAATAAACCCGCAGCAAAAGTAAAAACCCATGGAAATACATTCAAAGTTTTATGCCATCTAGGATTTACAGCTAAATGAGCAGCAAAAACTTTCCAGGAAATTGAGAGCTGATGCACTGCAGTTTGATTGCAGGAAATAACGGAATATTTCATAAAAGTGTTGTTGAAGAATGTAGATTCAAGAATATCATAAGTAGATACCTTTTTTACGCCCTCAATTGACTAAATTTTATAGAGACGGAGCATCCTCTAGATCCAGATGGCGCAAAAGAGATACTGCAAAATTACAAAGGTTAAGGATCTAAAATTTCCTCAAATCCAGGCTTAAAGATTTGTAATTGGGCTGCAAAGGCCACTGAAAAAGATGCTATCAGAAAATTCCAATAGAGAAAAAACCTTAATTCAAGGTTAAAAATGGGTAAGTTAGAACCTGACAAGCAGAGATGAAAGAATCTCTAGGGAAGAGCGTTCTGGGTTGGACAAATAGTGTCATACCCAACAGCGCAATAACCCTGCATAAAAAGTATAAATTTTAAGTTACGGTTTGCATGATAGAGTGGGGTTTAACGTAAAAGCCCTTAATTGCTTAAAGACTAAAAATACCAATTTGCTCGCTCTGCCATTGAAGATTAAGTTCCCTTGGTCCACCAGAAGCCCTTCTCTAGAATATCCTTGAAGCATTCAGTGGTTTCATAAGCCAACAGAATATGGGTTCGACCACAGCACGCTGGTTCAGAGTTCTACCAAGGGCGGGCATGGCTTTCGCATTGTAGAGCAGGTCAACATCAAAAAGGGCCTTCATTGTGGCTCGTTCTTGTATCTAGCTTCATCAGTATTTCTTGCAGCACCTATTTGCCATCAAGCTGCAGGGGTCCAGTGGCTGCTAATCCTGTTAATCTCAAAATACGTGGTGCATCGGGCCTGAGAACAAGGGCCTGAATCAAAGTCGACCATGCAAGTGATGCATAAAATTCAAGTTTATCAGATGGATGCTTCAGTGCCCTTCAAAGGCTTCAACAATGGCCTGCTTTGCGGTAAAATGAGGGCGATAAGGGAAACTCTTGTTAGGAATCGTAACCGAACTAACTATTTTCAATCCGATGGCAGACGCTCGTTTAATCGTCTAACACTAAAATCAATGGCTCATGATGGTACAGGTGGCTAGCGAGGGTGTTCTTCTCACAGGGAAACGCCTTCCGCTGTAAATATTTTTTTTAGGAGTTTCGTCAAACACTCCCTATGCAATTTTGATAAAACTAATAAACCCTCAAACTTCCTCTTATTTTGATTGGCAATAAAACCCTCAGGGTGGCAAGAAGAAATATCCCAAATTTTTCAATAAAATTCTTCACAAACAAATTCCATTCATCCAACATAAGATTTCCATGTACAATATAATAAATAAAGTGTTGCAACTCAAATATGATGGACGAAAATAATCTCAGCTTTATTATAATAGATAACTAGGGTTACATGCAGACACAACCAATATAGTTGAGATGAAAAATTAGCCTCAAGAATCTACGCCAATGTTGCATTGGCCCTATTAAATTGAACTAAAATGCAACTGCTAAGCTCTCCTATGAATTCTAGATGAATTCACCAAGGGAAGAGTTGGGTGCTCACCTACTCTCACTGAATCACCCGAGGGTTTCTGTCCTAAGGCTAATGTTGAAACTGGGAACTCCCAGCTCTCCAAACCTCTCCACAAGAAAGAAAACTCAACTCCAAGATGCCTTCAAATGGTCTCCTCCTCCTCTTTTATAGACCTCAGGGACCCTCTAGAAGCCTTTACTTAATTATTATTTTAACCACTTAGTACATTTTCTCTCATTTTAATTAATTAAAATATCCTTTTAATTCAGGAAAATGTTGAAGGAAATGTAACTAAGTTCGGTTTTCATTATGACTTGTAATTATAATATTATGTAAGAGATGAAACAAATGAGTTATTATTCCTTGCATCATGGGTTTCATGAGCAAGATGTGTTTACCATAGGTCAAATACTTCTTCTTGATGTCTTTAGGATTTATTATCTTAACATAAGCATTAGAGAAGTCATGTTGTCAAAGATCTACGCTCCAAAATCAATGTCACTGTTCCCCTTGCAAGTTGGCTAAAATAAGACAGTGATCTCCTTACTAAAACGACGGCTCATCTCAAAGGTTCTCATGTTGATCTACCATGCCAGCTTTGGTCTCTATATATAAGAAGTGACTTTGCATTACAAGAAATAAGTCTTCAGATCATCTCTAAGTACAAAGCGAAGAAGTGAAAACGCAATACAATGAACAAAGGTGACATATAGCTCTCAGTGAAGTTTGTCTCATCTATATATATATCAATGCTCTCGGTAAAGTCTAGATATATTTCTAAATGATTTTAGTGGAAGTTTGTCTCATGATCATCATAGTGAAGAAGAAAAGGATTGTCACAAGACAGTGCAACGAAAGAAAAGGACTATCATGTTGGAGCGAAGAACTGTGGTAGTTGAGGAAGAGAAGTCGAGGACTGTAACAAGACAGTGAAGGTATAAAGATACCAAAATCAGAAGGTGTATAGTGACATAAAGACAAGTGAGAAGATCGAAGACTATGTTTTGAAGGCCAAACAGTGCAGGGGATAGTGACAAGCATCTTGGAGGTAACCTTCAGTTAAGTAATTTTGTCAAGGGTCTTGGTATTCATCAACTAAACATCTATAAGAAGAAATTGAAGGGTTTTCCTCTCAAGAGGAGAAGTTTTAGCCCTGGCTTGAAAGCATAAACATTGTGTCACTATCTTATTGATTTGGTTGCTATTTGATGTATGGAACACACACTGTAATAAGGAACTAAGATAATAAGATGTACACAATTAGTAATCAAGTAAGAGAATTTTGAAATAAAACATGCCCTCCATAAATTCTCAACATGGAATCAGAGCTATGGTTCAGTCAAGGGCATCTAAGTGTCACTTATGAAGGTTATCTCAAAAAGGATCTCTCAAACATCTTTTCATTGTCTCATCATAAGATCATAGTTCAGAGAAAGGTTACAGTGCTACATCATGGTGTCACAGTGTTGGTACCTCAAGAACTGAACTATCATCTCCATATTGGATTCCTACCACTATCTCTGCCTCGGGGAGCTCAAAAAAATCTCAGTGAACTTATGAAATCACAATGAGCAGTCTCAGTGAAGTCTCAAAGTCATCACAGTAATAATTTGTTTGGGATTCAGCCATCTTTATGTTCTCAATGGTCCTAAACAAGGAGGTCTATGTTCACAATCACCTCTCTTACTATCTCAAGAATATATACTTAATTCCAAGACTTTGGAAGTCTCAATGTCCACTTGAAATCACAGTAATAAGGTTTAGTTCTCTTTTTCATCTCGGTGCCAAATTACATTATATGAAGTGTCAACTTGAAGTATCAACAGTATATGAAGTATCAACTTCGGTAATTACAGTCATGCACTCAACTTTAGTTATCAACTCATGTTCAGTTCAATAGAGTAGATTAGTGTCATTCCTAGGATCCTCACTTCTTGATCACTAAACCTCTTTTATGCAATAAAAGATAGTCACGGCATAAATTATAGCCCCAGGTATATATATATATATTGCAGAATTGATCCAAGGAGTATATCTCACAATCCATGTTATACCAATGTCTCAATCTAGTTGTTGCAACAGGGTAGTTTCGATGATAGGACAATCTATCTATATAGTGCTACCCGCAGCTTAGTTATATATGTTATTCAATGACAAGTTCAGGCTCACAACACAGTGCCTCTCTACACAACTCATATGTACAGTGCTGATAAACATCATTGTCTCGGTAGAGTGTCATAACAATATACTTGTCACAGTCTCAGATCTTGTTTATGAACATGATCTCAATAGCATGGTGCTTGGATCATAACATAAGTCTCTCTATATTACTACCATATTTTGGATAATGCTCGATATAGGTGTTTTTTGATGCACTCTTAGGAATGTTGAGTGTGATAAAGTCCACTTGTGGGATATCAATATCTCTAGCATGTCAACAATGTATTCAAATATAGGATTCAAAAGTACCTTGAAGATGAATTAGGAGTCAAGATGATCTCAAGTTCACAAAGCAATTTCGGTGATGTCAAGATCACAAATGTCATGCTATGGTGCTAGAAGGTCTCCAAGAAATTCTTGATAAAAGGATACTAGTGGTTCATGATGGGAAGCTCAAGCAAAGGAAGCATCAAGGTAAAGATCTCCTCTTCACATGCCAAGTGAGTATCTTTCATGTTTAATCAATTTTTTTTTTAATGACTTTGTTTTGCAAGGAAATAGAAATATTGGAGGATGGTCATGGTCCTCATGAAAAGTTCTTGCATAAAATGAGGAGGATAGTCTTAGTCCTCATAAATGAGCGAAGTCGTTGAATAAGGTATCCTTTGAATTCATAAGATAGACATTATGGAAGCTAGTAAAGGAATTACGAACATTATAAGAAAAGTATGGTTCTTAAAAGGACATTGATAAGAGAAAACCAAAATTCATGTCACTGGATAGGATGGTAGTAGCTGAACAAAGCCCATGGTAAGAGGGAGTAGAATTCTTTAAGTTAGCTTCTCTCTATAAGTCTCTTTTTGGGCTCCTAGATCTTGCATAGAATGTGACTACAAAATATTATAGGATGTGGTGTGACATCATGGAAGTATTAGAAACAAGATCTCATGACATTATCACGAGGGTGACTAGATTCAAAAAAATAAGTAAGATACCTTTGTCAACAACTTAGGGTTTCTATGAAAGAAGGCAAGTTGTAGGCAACAAATTTATAGAACTCAAACATTTGAAGAAGACTCATCATGCAAGAAAAGGGAAACATCTATTGGATAGGGATATTTAAGATCCTCAAGATTCTTTGGTGGAATCTTCACTAGAAGATTCACTAATTCAGGAATGAAGCAAGTGTTTCAAATGGAACTCCAACTTATGGAGTTCATGCATGATGATATGATGACGTAAGAGCAGTTCAAGGAGTTGAAGATCTTTCAATCAAGAATTTTTTTGAAAGAAGCATGGATGATCTAAAGATAACATGGATCACCAAGAAGCATGATCAAGGAAATAGGATCTCCTTGGTAAGAATGCAGGAAATCATAAGTCACAGTAAATGAAATCAACATAATAGGTTCTCATATGAAGTATGAGATGGATGACTATAATCAAGGATCTCTGATTGGAAGTTATTGGAAGGAAATGTGTGATGAAAGGAAGAGATCACGAAGATATGAAACCATGAAGAAAGCAATCAACATCCAAGAAAAACCAAGAAGAGTTGACTAGTAAGATCTCCCGGAAATATATGAAGTCTCTGATGAAATTCTGGAAGAGATAGAGACCCTTGATGATGAATAACCTGGGGAGATATGTCAACATGTATGAAGGATGTTTATACCTACAAAAATATGTCATGATGAAGAACCATCTAGAAAGGTATGATTTGATTTAATATATTATATTATGTTTTGATTTCTTAAAAAATATATGGGTAATGCAGGACTACTCGAACAAGAGTTGTAAATACAAGTACAACTAGCATTCATGTGGTGTATGGAAGAAGCATGATGAGAAAGAAGTAGTAATATAATGAAGGTTCTAGATATGAAGAAGGTCACTTTCCATGAAGAAAGAAATTACATGATGAACTAAGGAGGAAAGTGATCGATGGTTGTTGCCCTACAAGGAAGAAGCTCAACTGATTTTCATGACATCAAGGAGAAAATTTGATCAAGCAACTGAAGGACCCATGAAGAAGAATTTGTTGATGTATAGAAGATTCCCTTGCTAAGAGGGAACTCTGACAAATCCCTGATCAAGAGGGAGCTTGGATTGGATAACCCCTAATTAAAGAGGAATGGCAGTTGTATTTTTTCTATTTCATGTGTCATGCACTAGACCTGGACTAATAGTCATAAGTCTAGATGAAGGCCATGAGGAAAAATGTAAACGTGTGATATCCTCCTTAGTTGAGAGGGAGAGATAGACACAACATTCTTGTCTTCACTTTGGAAGAAATAATGGAGGATTGGGTAATCATCTGGCATCCGATGCTCTTTGAGGATGTGTATGGGCATCCAAAATAAGAGTATGCAAGAGGATCGATATTCTTTGAGGGCAGGGAACCCAAGATAAGAATAGTCCTAGAAGGTCATACTCGGTGAACACCTGGGTGGGTATGTACCTTGAGATACAATGATGAAGGTGTCTATAATCATTGGTCTCACCAACATTGTGCTTTGATCTATTGAGAGATAGAGTTGTTAGTCAAGGCCTTTCTATGTGACAATGTTGGTTATAATGATGTTATACAGATGGATTACTAGTCTGACTCTTCTTATGAGATCTCTTTAGTGTTGAGAATAGCCATGTACCATTTAATGAATACCTCTCTAGTTAAGAGGGAGTGTTAAAGGAAATGTAACTAGGTTCAGTTTTCATTATGACTTGTAATTATAATATTATGTAAGAGATGAAAAAATTGAATTATTATTCCTTGCATCATGAGTTTCATGAGCTAGATGTGTTTACCATAGGTCAAAGACTTCTTCTTGATGTATTTAGGATTTATTATCTTAACATAAGTATTATATAAGTCATGTTGTCAAATATCTACGCTCCAAAATGAATGTCACTATTCCCCTTGCAAGTCAGCTAAAATAAGACAGTGATCTCCTTATATGAAATGATGGCTTAGCTCAAAGGTTCTCATGTCGGCCTACCATACCAACGTTGGTCTCTATACATAAGAAGTAACTTTGCATTACAAGAAACAAGTATTTAGATCATCTCTGATTACAAAGAGAAGAAGTGAAAACGCAATACAGTGAACAAAGGTGACATATAGCTCTCGTTGAAGTTTGTCTCTTGTGATCATCATAGCGAAGCAGAAAAGGATTGTCACAAGGTAGCACAACAAAAGAAAAGTACTATCATGGTGGAGTGAAGAAATGTGGTAGGTGAGGAAGAGAAGACGAGGACTGTAACAAGGCAGCTAAGGTATAAGGAGACCGAAATCTAAAGGTGTAGAGTGACATAAAGACAAGTGAGAAGATCGAAGACTATGGTTTGAACGCCTAACAGTGCAGGGGATAGTGACAAGCATCTTGGAGGTAATCTTGAGTTAAGTAATTTTGTCAAGGGTCTTGGTATTCATCAACTAAACATCTATAAGAAGAGATTGAAGGGTTTTCCTCTCAAGAGGAGAGGTTGTAGCCCTAGCTTGAAAGCCTAAATATTGTGTCACTGTCTTATTGATTTGGTTACTATTTGATGTATGGAACACACATTGTAATAAGGAACTAAGATAATAAGATGTACACAAGTAGTAATCAAGTAAGAGAATTTTGAAATAAAACATGCCCTCCCTAAATTGTCAACAGAAAATGGTAAATCAACCACTATCACCCCTCATGCCACTGAAAGTCACTTCCCACCATCTCACCATGTATATATTCTTGTTCTAATTCCAATTAGCTACTACACTAAGGTATTTTTCCAAGTATTCCTCTTGGAACGCCACCCCAAATGTAATTAATTAAGTTAGGCCCAGTAATAAAACCATTTTTTGGAATTATTCATCTCTTGACTAGTAACATAACAGTCTCAATTTCTAAGAATGATGAACCCTAATCTCTTTGCCGTCGCCTCCCTACTTTCAGCCGCCATCTGGCCTTTGCTCGGCCCTGCAGAAGATGGCGACGTGAGCTTCAGAGGGGCCCCGACTCCATTCAAGCCACACCCAGTGAATAAGATCGCGTGCAACCCTGTGAAGAAAAAAGAGAAACATGCACGGGTTGGGCTCTCAGCAAGCTGCGCATGCACTGCAGCAGATATGGCGGCGAACACTCTTCATCTGCAGGTCATTGGCAGCTACGCAGTGAGGATGAGGACGGTGCGCGGTTTTGAGGAACTTCTACAGGCCGCCAAGATTCTGGATACTTTGACAGGCAATGAATCAAACTTCTAGGGTTCCAGATTAATCCTGCATCCCAATAGTTTATGGATGTCCGATTTTTCCAGCCAGCCCCCGCACTCCAACAGTCCATTGCTTCAGAGGGCTACCACAGAGTTCACCTGACAGCAAAGCCCTAGCTCCAAGGGAAATATCATCAGAAAAGAATCATCTAGGAGCTTCCATGCCGTCGCCCTGTACTCGCTCTGCCCTGATTGATCAAGCAGACATGGAATGTCGGCTTCTCACAAGCCCCTGCGGCAAGTTCAGGAAAAGGTGACCCACCAAAGCACCAGCTTCCTCTCGTCTCAGATTTGCAGAGGAAAGCAGGAGTCTGATCACTCTGCCTCGTTCCAGATCCAGATCGTGCTCCTTTCTGGCAAAACTCTGCTTCTATGGGTGAGCTCTTCGGATCTAGTGCAGGATCTCAAGCAAATCCTGGAATTTAGGTTGGGGATTCCCTTTGCATCTCAATGACTCCTACACGAAGGTAAACAACTTGAGGATCTTTATCCCCTTTCTTTTTATAGCATTAAGAGAAATGCCTCCATCATTTTTACCCTTCGTTTGAGAGGGGGAGTTGTTGGACAGTCATCTTCAGCTGCAGCTTTTTCATACAAAGATGTTGTCCATACTCAGATGCCCAAGAAAACAGCTCCACCAGCTCAGGCTCCGAAACCTTTTTTGGTGGACAAACTGGAGGAAACCCCCTCCATTGAAATAATGCATCCAACGCTGGATGAGCAAATCCAAAAGTATGCAGAGCATGCCATTATTTGCAGGTTCAATGGGTTATGGCCACGCACAGCAGATCTCTACCAATGGATTCACTCTAATTGGACCAACAATTGCAAGGTTCTTCTCTTCTCAAAGGGTTTCTCCATTGTAGTGTTTGCTCTCACTGAGGACTACCAAAAAGCATTAACTGAAGGCCCATGGTTTTGGGGTTCAGCAGGTTTATTCCTCACCCATTGGTTCCCAGATTTTGATCCCTCTACAACAATCATCACCAAGCTCCCCATCTGGGTCAGACTTCCTAATCTCCCGGTGCACCTATGGCACTGTTGTATTCCAAGGGATTGGCAATACTCTAGGCCGCTTTCTAGCCACAGACACCTCTAGAGGGGAAAAGGGCATATACACCTTCGCCAGAATCTGTGCAGAAATAGACATGAGCAAAGGTCTACCTGATCAAATTAATCTCAAAATTGGAGACTTTCATTGGACTCAGACCCTGGATTACGAGAACATAGCCTTTCGCTGCCGAAATTGCCATCACACAGGGCACCTTCAGATCTCTTGTCCGTCGATGCCTGCCCAAAAGAAGAAAGCCAATCCTAAGCCAAAATCCTCATGATCCTCCTTCCATGGATGATTTTGATTCCAGCTCAGATGAAGAGGAAGGGGACGCGGAAGGAATGGACACAAAGCTGGCACAGGATCCACCCTCGACTGGTCCTGAGGAATCTATTGTCCCACCAATCTCACAGAAAAGAATTCATGAGTCCTCTCCCTCGGATTCAAACAAGGAGACCTCTCCGTCAGCCCAACTCAGTTTGCAAATCATGGCAGCTCAGCAGAGTCATCTTGGTTGGGTCAAAGTTGGTAAAAAGAAAGGAAAAAAATGCCGAATAGTTGATTCTACCCACGATGGGTAGAATCCTTTGTTCTACTCTTGTTAATATGTTCTTCTTGTTACTTCTTGCTTAGCACTGCTCTCTTCTTGTTTTCTCTTAGGGGTCGAGGTGGATAATCTATCCTTTCCGGCTGCCCGTTTTCTTGCTTCTCTTGGTTGTAACTTCATATTGTGCCATACGTCCTCTTAATATAATTAGTCTTTACTGAGAAAAAAAAATAAAACCATTTTTTGAAAGTTGTTAGAATGCAACAGAGTGAAAGGTAAGTTGTGCGGATGATGGAATATGCCAATTGAATGCTATCGGACCCCATAAAATTCCTCAAAACTCACCCGAGACTCCTGATGACATAATTATGCTCCCCTAACCTAGCCATCTCGTGCCCTGAAATCCACCTTGGTTGTACTATAAAGGAAAATAAAAATGGGGACATGACACAAACTGAACTATACCTTGTATACACCAAAGTACTTTTTTTATGCTTTATAATGGCTCTCATGATAAGTTTGCATATATTATGCTACAAGACCAAATACAAAGGAAATTTCAAGATGGGTATGGGTCAAATGTAAAAGGATACCAACTAACTAACCATATAAAGTGCAATCTACTTTAGGTGTAGTACAAGTTGTAGCAAGAGTTAGGATATAAATCTCACATTCGTAATAGAGTCACCATTTATGGCTTTAGGAGATGTTAATGTTCAAATTTGTGTAAATAGGTTTATCCCACATTCATAAGTGGAAATTATTTGCTCAATTAATAATGATATATAATAAATTAAACTCCATTATAATAAATGCATCGATTATTCATTGATAATATCATATGATGTTATTATGGGTATCATTATTTGAGCTTAGTTACCTGACTTAACGTTATCTAGGTTTTCCTCATTTAGTGATCGAGCTTATTTTGCACCATGGTATTAGAGTGGGAATCAATGTTGAGATTCTTGGGCCTTTGGAAGACAAAGTTTCCACTCTTGTGACTTCAACAATCTAAAAGCCACAAAGTCTATGTGAGCATGAATACCTAAGGATTGTTGTCAATAAAGATATATTGAAGAACCACCAACGTGTCTTCTCAAACTCTAGAACGCATGATTTAGCTCTGCGAGTTAAACAAAGGAGAACCATTGCAGGAGAGACCGAAGGTGATTCTTGACCTACGATACCATTGTACCTAAAAACAATTGGCTAAAGGCAAGGGGGAGATGGTATGTTGTTATTGTAAGAAAATGGGTCACAGAACATGGAATTATAGATTTCAAGTCAATGAAATTCTCAAGGGAAAAGGCATAGGAAATCCACATGTAACAAATATAGCCATTATTGAAGATCCACTAGATGTAAATAATGGTAAATATCTTACTAAAAAAATGAAACTTAATACATTTTAAGAAGCCTTCACTTTGAATAAGGGAAGGTATCTAGTGTAGATACAACTTAACATGGATGGTTGCTGAGATAGTTTGGGAGTTTGAGAATATTGTGAATTATACCCTTACTAGGGTCATGAGACAACTTGATAGAGAATTATGGACATAACACAACATGGTTGGTTATCCAACAATTTGGGAGATTTATAATTCAGGAGTTCTTGGAAGTCGAATCTCAAACTCAAGAATCAACTAAGGAGCTACACCTTTACAAGGGTTATCAACTAGTTTGATGGAGCTCTACCTGATCCAAAAATTGTTTTCCAAAGAAGAAGCTTCTAAATATTGTTTGGTTATAATGTTTTAGTTTTTAGATGGCATGTTTTAACTTTAGTTAGTATGCTTTTATTTTATTTTTGTAAGCCTTGAGATGGGGTGTCATAATTTAAGGTGTACATTTATAATAATGTCACTTAATAACTTTATGTTATGTTCATGCTCATTTTTTGTGTAAAGCAGTCCATCCCACATTCATAAGTAGAAATGACTTGCTCAATCGATAATGATGTATAAGTAGGTAAACTCCATTGTAATAAATCACTGATAAAAATATGTAGTGTTATCATGAGTATCTTCCTTTGATCTTAGTTCCATAATCAAACCCATTCTAGGCTTTCCTCATTTTGTGACCTAGCTCATTTTGTAGTAGCAAGTTTGGATCTAAAACTCAAAGGGAGATGGGACTAGTTTACAATATTCCGTGTGAAGTTGAAGAAGAAGGTCACATCCATAATTAGACTAGGAAAGGGAAATCCCTTCCTTGGACAATAATAACTGTAGGCCAAGAAAATTATGCAAATGTCCTAATTATATCATTTTAAATTTCTTCTAAAGATTGGATTTCACATGGATTAAATGTTTACGGTCATTTATAGTTATTATAAGGTCATAAACACATATCACAAGTATGAGGAGATGGCTTCCTATTTTCCTCATATAGACACTGGGGTTAGAATGACATATATAAAAGTTTGTGTCAAGAGAAAGTTATCCATGTTTTCATACTAAGCTTAAGGAGCTTATCTAAGACCATAAAAATATTGCTAAGGCAATAAGCAAGGGTGGAGTCATTTTGAATATATTCACGAAGTTGTTCCATACAAATTTCCTCTTGCAAATCCCCTTGCAAGAAGGAATATTTAATGCTTGTTTAATGAACCTCCTATTTATATGGAATTACTAGGGTTAGAACAATGTATATAGAATTCATTTTGGCTACAAGGGAAAATGTTTTACTATAGTGAATTCCCTTGAGAAAATTATTTGGCAACTAATCAATCCTTATATCTTTCAACACTTCCGTCTAATGCATACTTAGTTCTATACACACATTTTCACCTTCGAAGATTTATTCTTCTTAGAAGAGTTACAAGATCTGAATTATTGTTCACCATTTAGGAATGATATTCTTCATTCATTGTTGCATATCATTTTGGATGGCTAGAAGCTTCTACAAATGTTTCTAGATCACAATTTTATGAAACATGAGCTAAAAGAGAGAAGGATAATTAAATCCTGAACATGTATGAAATTGGTATGGAGGATCACTAACTTCTTCTTGTTTATTGTGAACCCATCAAAGAATTTGTGGTGCTAGTGTAGGTTCATGTTCAACATGCCCAATTAGAGGAAGGTGAGTAGGACAAGGTGTGTTTTGATCCTCATTGTCATTATTTGAAGAAGAAACCATAATACGAGCACTAACAGAAAAGTTGGGAACAGAAAAAGTCACAATCACCGAAGATGGTTAGTAGATTGAAGATGGCACAAATGTTGAATTAGATTTGTAGGTTCAGAGTCCTTCATCAGAATTAACATATTTCCTTAATAGTTTCATTAGAATAAGGTTGAAGAAGTCTATTACCTTTTCTAACTTCAAAATATCCAACAAAAATGCACTTTTTAATTTTAAGCCATAATGCTTTCATTTTCTCATTGGGAATGTGAGCCCATGATTAACTATCAAACACATAAAAGTGGATTAAATATGGTTTAATTTTACTCCAAACTTCTTTCGACGTTATATATTTTAAATCCTTTGTTAAAGTGTAATTAACTATGTAATTGACACAATTAATTGCTTCCACCAAAAAATGAGGATTTAATCCCTTAGATGGATCATACAATTTGTCATTCCTTTCGATATGTGATTCTTTCTCTTAGAAACACCATTTCACAGTGGTGTATATGGAACAATATGTGCATATGAAGGTTCTATGCAGTGTAGTAAGTTGTAAATTTGTTGTTAACATATTCACTTCCATTATTTATTCTCAACTTCTGAATTCAATGTCTATATTGTTCTTCCACAAGTGCCATATAGGTCAAAAACCATGTCAAAAACTTCACTTTTAAGTTTTTATAAATAAACTTGAAAGTGTATGGAGAAAAATTAATGAAATACAAGTACTTCAACCCAAATAAGGAAGCATACCAAAAAAAATCACTATGAACAAGCTATAAGGGGGTCAAGGTATGCCAAAATCAACATTTTCAAAAATTGTTCCAATGATATTTGTCAAGAATACAATTTTGACAACCATCAAATCTATAAGAAATAAAAGGAAGACTAGTCACCATACTATAATTACATAGATGCTACAATGAACGTAGTTTAGATGACTGAATTATTCATGCCAAAGTTTGCTTAGATTATCCCTATGAGCATTAAAGACTAATGAAAGATATGATGACCCAAAGTTGTCTAATTTATACAACCTAGTAGTATCATTTACAATTCTAGTTGGTAGGACATGCATATGAACTTTAAAGTCCTTGATTATAACTTAATGAGTTGAAAATCTATTGTTTTTCACCTGAAATAGTGATTTGATATTGATAGAAGTGTAATGTCCCCAATTTTGGATTACCTTGTGATGTGGTTAGGAGCTATTTCCAAAGCTTGTGTCAACCCGATCACAGGAGCGAGATTACTCCATTGGTGGGCCCATAGGGTTTTGGAGGAGTGTTATGGGGCCCAATTGGGATCACTTTCCATATTTCATCATCAGGATCAATTCTGCACAGTTTGATATTGGTTCTATTGCATTCTAATGATTTCGGTAAAACAAAGTTATTATCAGGCATATTTTATTTATTTATGCTTAAAGTGTGATTTTGGGTTGATTACTTGGGGGAACATTAGAGTAATATCTCATTGGAAACTGGGTGGAAATATATATATGGCAGGATGGTAAAAAGTGGCTTTGAACAGCCGAGGTGATCATGGTGGCGAATTAAGCATTTTCTGGAGCTAAAAGTGACTTTAATTAGTAAATTAAAAAGCCACTTTATTTAAAGAGGTGAAAAGTGCTTTTGGAGAAAAAGGAAAAAGGGTGGAAAACGAGTCAAGTGAGCTATTAAAAGGGAAAATGAGAAGTCTCTCCTTGTTCTTGCATTTTCTCACTTGAAAATTAGAATTTTTGAGAACTCTCAAGAAAGATTCTAAGGTTTCTGGAAACCCTCATTGTTGGTTATTGGTTTCAGTGTTTAAACTATACACCCTACCTCGTATTGGAGCGAGATCACTCAGATTTCGACATTGGACTTCAAGGAGAAGAAGATATTTGTAGAAAAGAGTAAGTTAATGGTGTTATCAATTGATTTTATAGATTGATTTTTTCTATTCTATCTCTTATATAGGTTGATCACACCCATTAAGAAGTCAAGTTCTTGAGCCATGTTTGGTGGGCCAAGTTACCAAGTTTGTTGTAGCATTTGTGGATTGAGTTCTACCCTTCAAGAGGTCAAGGTAATTTCTAAGTTGTTGGCTAAGTTATGTTGGCCATGGGGCAAGTTACCCATTGCTAAAGAGGTTGAGTCGCATCTTTTCCAAGGGATGAGTTCTAGCATAGATCTAGAAGATCGAGTTTCATAGCTAAGAGGGTTGAGCTCCCTACTATTATTGTTGGTTGCGTTTGTGATAAAATGGAAAGAGATACCCACACCTATAGTGGTCTAGTTCACCTCTATATTTTCATTAATGGCCATGCTAAATTGAATGTTTGTGGGGCTGAAATATCGTATTGAAAGGGACTGTAACTATTTTTTGAGTTTACACTAGTTAGATGGTTGAGTTCTACTTTAGATTTGGGGTCGAGTTGCATTGTTAAAGAGGGGGTCGAGCCATCATTATATTGTTGGCCATATCTATATTTTAATGAAGATGAGATACAACCATTATAGAAGTTTGAGATCCCTTTCTTTGTGTGGAGTTGACAACTGAAAATAATACCAATTTTTTGTTATTTACTGTGCATTGTGATATACGTTATACTGTTAATGAAAATGCATAGTGTCTTTAGATTTAGTATGGATGCTTCTGAGCTATTTTCAATGAAAAGAAAGTGAATATATTGTTGATACTTATTGCTATTTCTTCCTAATATACTACAACAAGCCTCTAATAGTAGAATGTACCATTTTTTAGTACACAATAAATTGTATAACGATGTTTGGAAGTGTCTTTTGGCAATTGGTTGATACTTTGTATCTTTTTTTCAATAAAATGCATAAAAAGTACACCTACAACCATACATGCGCAAACTGTTTGACGAAATGTCACAGTGACAAATACTAAACACACTTAGAAATTTCAAGGGATATTCTACGATATTCCAAGGGGGTAGCTTACAAGAAGGTTGTAGGAAAGACTAGTTGGAACACACAATATATCATTAAAATGGCCATCAATTAATTGAATTATTTGAGACCGTGCACCACTAAGAGATATATCATCACCAACATATATATGTCTAGCATTATATTCATTAATATAATAATAGATGGATTTATCCTAAGCCATATGATGAGATGCTCTACAATTAATGAGCCACTCGTTAGGAGAGCAAGTAGATTTGCATAGAAGGAAAAACCAAAAGCAAAACATGCATGTCCATGAGAAGAGGAGTTAGAAGAAGCAGAGTCGAGATTGATGTTGTGCTTCTTCATCACTACTTCCAAGGCTTCCATATTCTTGAAATGTTACACTCCAAATGAGTACCTCGCCCAAAAAAATTACAATGTATCTTAGACTTATTGCCTTTTGATTTATTTCCTATAAAACTGTTGGGAGTAGGAGCTAGCTAAGAGAGTTTGAGACCCTTACATTTTGTTTTATTATTATTATTTTATTTTGTGAGGATGTTAACTTTTTATATGCTTATCTTTGTCCTTTTGTTTTTCCTCTAAGGCTTTGTGTGATGTACCTATAATACTGAGCATTCCACAATGCAAGAACTTATCTTGTTCTCTCATCAAAGAATCAAAAAAAGCTTCAAACGACAGCATTTTGCAAGTAGCCTCTTGACTAATAAAAGCCTTTATAGTGGAGTGGAAATCATATAAGAAAAATAAATAATTTTTTTATAGTGGAGTGAAAAGCATATAAGAAAATAAATAGGCAATGCCAAGTTCAATAAGAATAACATATATGTATTGGTTATCTATCTTAATTATCTTAAATTCTACAACTAAAATTCAAAGTGTTTTGGACTTATATAGAAAGTCTTCAATGAAAAAGAAAACATTGAGATCTAAAGTAATCAATTGGTTCTCAAGTTGGTTGGCTTGAATCTCAATTTGTTTACTAAACATGATTCCTAAGTTTTGACATGTTTTACTTGGGGGTTTCAATTCCTTGAAGGCAAAATGTAAGATCACTAGAGAGAGAAATTTCAATTAAACCACATGCTTTAACTTTTTTATTATCAAATTTAGTGTAGTGATAGAGGCAATTTTTGTTACCAAAGTAACTTGGTAGAGTGCCCTACTTCATAGTAAATCCTCCATACATGATTTCCATGAGAAGTTGTTTGAACTCATAAGCATGAGATCACTTGGACTAGTCATATTACAACATGTAGTTAAGCTGGCTTCAAATGTCAAAGTTATGCCCTCTTGAATAAAGGAAAAAAATTTAACCAAGGTACCAAGTGGCAAGGGGAGGTTGATGAATCTGGTGGTAGGTACACAATGAGGATGTTGAGTTCAAAAGATTTAAAAAAAATTCCCTCCTCTTCTAACTTCGTCTATAATCTCACTTTTACATTTGAATTAATTTATAATTTAAAGTTCCACAAGAAGTAACTAAAAAAAAACATTGTTATTTTACTAGTTATTCTTTTTTGTAATTTAAATGAGATGCATTTTACAATAAAGTTATGTTTTTTTTATTTGACTTGAATTGACTTGACCCACGGGGGATTTGAACCTTGAATCTCATGGTTTACATAATACTTCACAACATGAAAATCGCTAATTGAGTTGCCCCATGTGGGCTACAATAAAGTTACGTTATAACTTAAAGCTATATGATTTTTTTCAAAATATAATGAAAAGAAAAACTTGAACATGCATTTAATATAATAAAGTGATTTTCAATAGAGGGTATTATTACAAAAGGTGTAATGAATGTGTGAAAGGAGGAAAGGGGTATATTTTTCTTCTACTAGCTACTTAGAATACAAAAGGAACAAGGAAAATAGCATACATAGATTGTAAAGGGAGCAAACTGAGTATAAGAAAAGAGAGAGTGTGTGTGTGTGAGAGAGAGAGAGAGAAAGATATTTTAAACACTTAAATGAAATTGTACCTCTGGAACTTATATAAAATGGTCATATCGTGAGTAAATAAAATACTTTTTGGATCAAATGAAAAGGGTTTCCAACTAGAAACAATGTTTCAAATGCACTGGAATATTTTTCTCTGATGATAAAATGCTTATAAATAGCAAAGTCCTTAATACATGCACTAATATAGGTTCAAGATCTCGACAAAAATAGGAGAAGACCTTCATAACCTCCATGATACCATGTTTAATAAATAAAGTATATTCACATGGGTTGATAATCTTGAGACAATTGCTCACACAAATGGATCAATGATTAGTTAACTAGTGTATTACATGGTTAAAATGAAATCTACTATAAATGGTCATATCCTAGGTGAACGAAATCCTTTTTGGATCAATGAAAATGGTTTCTAATTAAAAACAATGCTTTAAATCTGTTGGATTATTCTATTTGACTATCAATGTTCACAAATTATAAATTCGTTTGATACATGCACTGATATAGGTTCAAGATCTCAACCAAAATAGGAGTAGGTCTTCATAACCTCCATGACACCATGTTTAATAAACAAAGCATATTCACACAGGTTGATTGCCTTGAGACAATATATCTCACAGAAATGGATCAATTATTAGTTCACCAACGTACTATGTGGTTAAAACCCTCAAAGCGGGGAATATTCCATGACCCTAGTCAACACAACAACTCAACGCAATATATTAATACAAAGGGAAATATTTTAAATATGAATTTCTCACAGATAATTATCAACAAATGATCATCCACATTCTTTAAATAAATATTATGACTAGTTAATTTCTAAGCCATGGATCATAACTACTAGTATTAAGGACAATATGAATGATCAAATCACTTTACGTCTAGAATATAATTGTGACCAACAAATTCGATAATTACAAATGATGCTAAGGAAACACATTTTACCTATCGGATACATTGCACCAAGTGGAAATTAAATAACTCCCAAGTGCCTAAATATCTTAATGTTAGGGGCATAAGAGAAGAACCAAAATCAGGAATGGTTGGATAACTAGCTATAGGTGAAGGTGATGACAAGGGTTCAAAATTATCTAAGATTAAGCTTATTGTTTTTTTTTTTTAATTTGTGAGGTTTTAATTTATTCTTAGTGGTTTATCTATATAATTTGGTCGAATTATCTTAGCTAGTACATGTTTCATGTGCAAGGCTAGGGTTTTGAGCAAAGTTTATAGGAGATGTTGAGTAGTATTGTACGTCCCTAACTTGTGATAAGCTCAAGGTCACCAACTTTGTGAATAAACGTGATCAATCCTTTATTGATGTGATTCCCTATTGATGGATCTCATATAGATTCTTTGTACACCTCAGTGGACAAAGCCTAATAAAATCCCATTTGACCTCATAGAATTGATATGGGAAGGTCAAGTCCTAGAGATTTTTCATCAACCATTTCCATTGTAGTTATCATCTCATCTAAAGACAATAAATGATTATGCATCTGTTTATGTTTAGGTATGAGATAGTGTGGAATTAGATCCAAGTAAGTTTGCATGGCCACTTTACATTCTTTTGAAAGTAATTGCATTTGCGAGATAATATTATAGTGACCAATAAACTATTCTTTAGCATTTGCTTCATTGGTTATGCATCCCTTAATACATTTTTTGACAATGATCTTCTTAATGGCTTATTTAGAGGCTAGTGCTTTAAAAAATCATCATGTCTAACTATCCCCCAATTCAATCCAATGCAATGCATCTTATAGTTGGGCTCCTTAAACTTGGAAATTTCCATTAACTTTTATAAAATGATTGAGTTTGTTTGTCAAAGTCTTGAGCTCTTCAACATATGGACTAAATTGAAGCTTTTATTTCAACTCGTCCAATTAATCTTTGATGAACATGTGATGCTTGTGACCGATAACTACATTTTTTCTCCCATAGCTATGTAGCAATGTAGTGACCCAATTGATAAATCTCCTTGAATGGGTGTCAAAACTTCTTTCTCTCTCTGACCCAATGATAGATTCCATGCCCTTTTTATGGATTTCATGCAACTTGAGTGTTGTAAATCGATTAATCATAAAAAAATGAGTCTTGTGAATGCAAATTTTCATAGCCCCTGTCATGTCCCTTCTCAAAAACATTAGTCACGGGTGCTGCTACACATTTTTGGCACAATTTTGACTTAGGAGGAGGACCCCAACTTAGAATTAGGAACTATGGGGCAATTTCAACTTTATTTAGCAGCTAGTGGAATGTGGGGGCCGCCCACATGAGGAATTCGAACTTGGTCATTCGATGTGCTTAGAGGGAAATAGAATGGATGGATGGAGGGGCCCACCTGAGGATAAGGAAGCCCAAGGTAATAAAAGGAGGATCAACTCTCATTTTCGACCATCTTGAACATTTGCAAACAAACACTCTTTTGTACGCTTTGCTGCTTAGCAATTCTATCGGTTGCTTAGCCATGAATCTCTCACACGAGAGATTCAACCTCTTCTTCGGGGGAGCATTCGTGCCTGCCCTAGGGGATGCCATTCCACAGGAGTTTTAGGGAGTCCGGTACAGTCACACACTTCAGACACCAACACAGAGAGGGGATTGCATATTCCTGGGTAGCCAAAAAACACGTAAGAGGAGTTGGAGATCAGCAAGGGGATTCACAGCTTGCTGGGAAAGCTGGGAGTTGAGGAGGCAACATAGAAAAGGATTTCTTGCTAGAGTAGCAGCCAGCTAGACTAGTGCAGCAGTCAGTCGAAGTTCTGGACACAGGTACTGCAAAGAGGCCATCCAACAGCAAATTCGTGGGACTTGGGGAGTAGTTGATCCTAGCCAAGATCCATCCAGGAGCTAGGAGTTAAATATCACAAGAAAAACCAACATTTTGGAGGAGTTTGCGGTAGGATTTGCAGGTTGTTTCCTGCAAGTCGAAATTGGTTGTCAAAACTAAGGAGAGGCTCCAAGAGGGCCTAAAATCCAAAGTCAAAACCAGACAAATTCCCTTCTGGGTTTTTCTGGGTTATGTCCAAGGAGTCCGGGGTTAAAAGCGCACAATTTTCTGGGCATTTTTTTTAGCACCATCCAGCTAGTTGAAGTTCAACTGGGCAATAGTTTACTGTAGCAACGCAGTGTAGAGTGGTGCAGCAATTTGGCAGCCTTAAGCTCAATTATTTTCCCACATGTGGTTGGTCTTGCTTGTTCATTGGGACAAGCCCAGGTGCACCATTCCATTTCATATTGTATCTAGCCTACAGATTTTTAATAATATGGCTCAGCAGTTCCTTATAGGTAGCGTTTTCATGGATGTTTGATGTGTGTTTAATTTTTTTATATGTTGCTTCACAGTTTATTTTATTAATATCACTTACATTCCTATTTAGGAACATTACCGCAGTATCAAAACCTAATTATTGGCTCAACTATGGGGATTGTTTCCTATGAGAGAAGGGGACCAGGAGAACATTACCTACCGTAGGCAGAGGTACATGAGCAGAGAAAGGGAGTTAGAAAGTACTCCATATACAGAGGAAAGAGGGAAAGTAGTGCTAGGGAGGAGGCAATAACGGAGCCCAAGAGAAGGGAGGAGATGGCTTTCGACAACCTCCTGAGGGCCTTGAGTGACTTGGCCAATGGGCAGAAAGACATGTTGTTGGAGATCAAGTCACAAAATAGAGACAAGACCACCCCTAGAGCGTTTCTATGTGGAGAAACTTCAGGGCCTATAAACCTTTCGATCAACCCTCACTAGCAGTGCCACGCCCTTTAGTCAGTGTGCCGACTCGGGCTACACTACCTTCTTTCATCCCAATGGCACAAATCGAGCCAACAAGGGAGGAATACACTCCTCAGATGGGGATTACTTCAAAGAGTGGTAGACTATGGATGAAGACTTCAAAGAAGCCCTCTCCTTCAAATATTACTACAAGCTCAAGCAAAGTGAGAAGAACAAGGGGTACAGAGAACAAGGGACCCAGAACTATGAGCTGCAGAGAACCATAGGGAGGATGTATTTCCCTACCTTTGATGGCACTTCCAAGTGCACGGCCAGGGCTTGGGTTGAAAAGATGGACACATACTTTCAACTCAACCAGATGACGTAGAAGGAAGCCATTAAGATGGTCTTGTTGCACCTGAATGGGGCAGCCCATAATTGGTGGTTTCACGGTCTGACCACATTGGGGCATGCCTAAATAGTTTCCTATGAGGACTTCACCTAGAGGGTGGTGGAGCAATTTGATCAGAGAGATCTGGATGCTTCTTTCAGGGAGCTAACACAACTGCGCCAAATAGGCAACCCAGAACAGTACTTTTCAGATTTTCTACGTGTGTCAGTGATGGTCCCGGATCTATCTAAGGCAACGAGGGTGTATACCTTCATCAAGGGATTGCTTGAGCCCCTGCGTGGATTGGTCAAGTCACGCAGACCCTCCATGCTGCAGGAAGCGATCTTGTGTGCTAGAGATCTACAGGGGGCCATCCCCAAGACTAGAGCACCATTTCTTGCATGGACCCCTTTCCCACAGAAAAGGCATGAGACTATACCCCCACCACCAAGGACCACACAGGGGAGGGGGAAGTTAGATGAGGAGACACAGAAGGACCTCCAGAGGAGGAAGTTGTGCTTCACATGCAGAGAGCCTTGGGCACCTAGCCATAGGTGCCCTACAAGTAGAGCACATTACATTGAGGTCTTTTCTGACAGTGACCAGGAAGATGAGGTGGAGCAGGATTGTGGTGGGACAGATGGAGAGAGTCTGGCAGACAGAGGGCCACCACCACCACCTCCACGAGGAGGGGCATCTCTTGCCCTAGCAGGAGGAGTCCTTGCTTCTTTATGTGGGATTTCTAAGTTTTTGACACTCAAGATCAGGGGCATTATACAAGGACAGAGGGTGTCAGTGCTAGTGGACAGTGGGGTTACCCACAATTTCATAGATGCACAGCTGGTCTAGGAGGGGCCTCACCATAGCAAAGTTTGAGGGTTTCTCAGTCATAGTCCCAGGTGACCATACTATCCAGTGCACCAAATATGTGCCCTCCTTGACAGTAGTTATGGGGAACTACTCAATGACAGACCACTTCTTTATGGTCAATGTGCCAAACACCAACATGGTGATGGGTGTCTAGTAGTTGTATTCTCCTGGGAGAGTCACGACGGATTGGAGGAAACCAGAGATGGAGTTCATTGGGTGAGATAGAAAACTAGTGGCCTTGAGAGGCATTCAATCTTATCCACCTCAGACAATTTCGGCCCACAGGATGGAGGCAGATCTACGGCATGGGGACATTACATGGGCAGTCGTGTTGAGGATCTCAGAGGTTGGGGGACAGGTGCAGCCACCACCAACAGACATGCAGTCTTTAATGGATAGGTATGCGGTAGTGTTCGGGGACATTCAACCACGACAACCACCAGAGAAAAGATTTGAGCACACCATTGAGTTGGAGCCGGGTGTACAGGCAGTGATCACTACTCCTTACAGACACCTAAAAGCCTATAAGGACGATATAGAGAAGGCAATTTAAGAGTTGCTTGCATTGGGCCATATTAGGCCAAGTTCCAATCCTTTTGCTTATTCAGTAGTGCTTGTGAAGAAGAAGGATGGAACCCTCCGAATGTGTATTGACTATCGGGCCCTCAACCAGAAGACTCTTAAGAACTGGTACCCTATTCCCCATATTGATGAGCTAATGGATGAGATTAGAGGAGCCAAGTACTTCTCTAAGATTGATCTACATTCAGGGTACCACCAGATCAGAGTGGGGGATCAGGACATCCCGAAGACAGCTTTTCGATGCCACTATGGGCACTTTGAGTTTCTGGTCATGCCATATGGGCTGACCAATGCTCTAGCCACATTCCATTCTTGCATGAACCATGTTTTCCGAGGACAGTTGAGGAGGTTTGTGATAGCATTCTTCGATGACATCCTGATCTATAATCGAACGTGGGAGGAGCACCTCCAACACTTGGAGGAGGTGCTGGGCATTGTAGAGGAGCAGCAGTTTTATGCCAAGCTCTCCAAGTGTGAGTTTGGATTGATAGAGATGCTTTACATAGGGCATATCATTGGAGCAGATGGGGTGAAAGTTCACGAGGAGAAGAATCAGGCCATCTGAGATTGGCCAGTACCCCAAGATGTGACTACATTGAGGGGCTTCTTAGGTATTTTCACCTATTACAGGAAGTTTATCAAAAGTTTCTCGCAACTGGTAGCACCTTTGACCGACTTGACCAAGAAGGGGGCCTTCGCATGGATTGATGGAGCACAGTCTCCTTTGATCACCTCAAGGAGGTGATGAGCAATTGCCCTATTTTAGCACTTCTAGACTTTTCCCAGCCATTCACTGTGGAGTGTGATGCATTTGGGGTAGGAGTTAGGGGCATCCCATAGCTTTCGAGAGTTGAAAACTCCTACCGCATGAGTTGTCATATTCCATATATGACAAGGAGATGCTGGCCATTATGCATGCATTGGCCAAGTTCTGCTAGTACTTGGTGGGCAACCGGTTCCGAGTGAAGACTGATCACAACAGTCTTTGACATTTCATTGGGTAGCAGGGCCTTAATAACGGGAAACAAAGATGGGTCAAGAAGGTGCAGGCCTATGATTTTGACATCGAGTATGTGAGAGGGAAGCACAATGTGGTGTCTGATGCTCTATCTCGGAGACCACCTAGGTTATCTCTCATGAGCATCTGCCATGACTTGAGGGCTCAGTTGTTGGTGGAGTACTCTAAGGACATGAGGGCATGCGAGGTATTGGAGGGGACACATGCATATGAGCATTACCGTGTGATGGATGAGGTCATCTATTACAAGGGGCGCATTTACTTAGTGCCCAACTCGTAGTTGAGGGAGAGGATAATCCAGGCAGCTCATGATTCACCATTGCCCATACACCAGGGGTTCTGGAAGACTTATATGGCTGTTTGGGAGATTCACATGGAAGGGCCTCAAGGAGGATGTACTACAGCACGTATGGGAGTGTGAGGCTTGTCGACGAAACAAGGGGGAGCTGACTCACCCTGCAAGACTACTACAACCACTTCCCATCCTGGAGGGGAAATGGGAAAGTATTTCGATGGATTTCATCATTAGGCTCCCCACATTACAGGGAAAGGATTGCATATATGTAGTGGTCAACAGGTTGACCAAACTTGCCCACTTCTTCGCCATCCTCCCTAGGTACACGGCTGCACAGGTTGCCGAGTTGTTCTTCCAGGAGGTTTTCAGGTTGCATGGGCTCCCCAAGAAAATAGTGAGCGACCGAGAGAGCATATTCATCGATGGCTTTTGGCAGGAAATCTTCAGGTTGGTTGGGACGGAGCTCACTCCTAGCACTAGTTATCACCCTCAGACAGACGGCCAGACGGAGAGAGTTAATCAGTGGTTGGAGGGTTACCTAAGGAACTATGTGACATGTTAGCAGAGGACATGGATTCAGCGGTTGCACCTAGGCAAGTACTTATACAACACTACGCACCACATGTCTTTCAATATGACTCCTTTTTGTGCCCTTTATGGATATGATGCACTGACTTTTGTTAATATTGTTTTTGGAGACATGCGGGCCCCAAAGGCCAAAGACTGGGTCTAAGAGAGCTAAGATATCCTCAAGACTCTCAAGGATAATTTGGTGACAACCCAAAATCAGCAAAAACTTTATGCAGACCGGCACATGACAGAGAGGCACTTTGAGGAGGGGGACTTACTATACCTTCGGATGCAACCTTACAGGCAGTTTGCTCTAAAATAGAAGGGGTCGACAAGCTACATCATGCTACCGGGTGACTAGGCAAGTTGGGGAGGTGGATTATGAGTTGGAGCTACCTACAGGGAGTATAATTCACAATGTGTTTCATGTCTCATGCCTAAAGAAGGTGTTGGGACAATAGGTGATGCCAGCAACTGATCTACCCCAGCTGGATGATGAGGGCCACTTGGTGTTAGAACCAGAGGCCATTCTAGAGAGTAGGGAAACAAGACTGAGGAGCAAGACCATCAAGGAGTTCTTGGTACGCTGGAAGAACTTTCTGGATGAGGATGCCACCTGGGAAGGTGAGAACATATTGGAGCACCTAGCTTTGAGGTTGCTTGAGGGAAAGCAACAATTGGGAGGGGAGGATTGTCATGTCCCTTCTCAAAAATATGAGTCACAGGGTGTTGCTACACATTTTTGGCACAATTTTGACTTAGGAGGAGGACCCCACACTTAGACTTAGGAACTATGGGACAATTTCGACTTTATTTAGAAGCTAGTGGAATGTGGGGGCTACCCACATGAGGCTAAGGAGCCCCAAGGTAATAAAAGGAGGATCATCTCTCATTTTCAACCATCTTGAACATTTCAAAACAAACACTCTTTTGTATGCTCTGTTTCTTAGCGAGTCTACCAGTTGTTTAGCCACGAATCTCTCACACAGGAGATTCAACCTCTTCTTCGAGGGACCATTCGTGCCCGCCCTAGGGAGGTCGTTCCACAGGAGTTTCAAGGAGTTTGGTACATTCACACACTTCATCTATCAGCACAGAAAAGGGACTGCGTATTCCTGGGCAACCAGAAAACACGCAGGAGGAGTTGGAGATCAACAAGGGGATTCACAGCTTGTTGGGAGAGCTGGGAGTAGATCAGCAAGGATATTCACATCTTGTTGGGAGATCTGGGAGTTGAGGAGGCAACACAGAAAAGGATTTCTCACTATAGTAGCAACCAGCTAGACCAATGTAGCAGTCAGTCGACGTTCTCGATAGAAGTACTATGCAGAGGCCATCCAACAGCAAATTCGTGGGACTTGGGGAGCAGTTGATCCTTGCCAAGAGCCATCTAGGGGCTAGGAGTTGAATATCACAGGAAAAACCAGCATTTTGGAGGAGTTTGCAGTAGGATTTGTGGGTTGTTTCTTGCAATTTGAAATTGGCAGTCGAAGCTGGGGAGAGGCTCCAAGAGGGCCGAAAATTAAAATTCTAAACCATATAAATTCCCTTCTAGGTTTTTCTAGGTTTTGTCCAAGGAGTCTGTGGTTAAAAGCGCAAAATTTTCTGGGCAGTTTTTGAGCACCTTCTAGCTAGTCGAAGTTTAGCAAGGCAGCATTTTACTATAGCAGCGCAGTGCAGAGTGGTGTAGCAGTTGGGCAGCCTTCAGCTCAGCTATTTTCCCACTTGGGGTTGGTCTTGCTTGTTCATTGGGACAAGCCCAAGTGCACCATTCCATTTCATATTGTATCTAGCTTGCTAATTTTTAATAATATGGCTTAGTAGTTCCTTATTGGCAACATTTTCATGGATGTTTGATGTGTGTTTAATTTTTTATATGTTTTTACACAATTTATTTTCTTAATATTAGTTAAATTCCTATTTAGGAACATTACAGCCCCACATGAAATAAAGAATATAATGGGATATGGATCTAACATAGTTATATCCCAATATTTTAACTCCTCACATGTGCTACAATCTTTAATGAATTTGTGATGCTTGTGACTAATATCAATCTTTGCCAAATTTGTTGTATTTCATGTTTACACTTAGGAGATGTGGGTTCAAAGGTCCCACGTGAATTTTGGGATTAAGTGGGGGCCCAAAAATTAGGAACAAAGGGAAATATTGTCGCTCTAGTGGAGTGTAGGGGCCACCCATGGAGAATTACCGCCCACATGTGGAAGAAACTCTCATTGGAGCAAAGTTGGCGTGGAAAGTCGAGTTGGGCCCACATGGGCATTTGGAGGCTCTTTGAAAAATATTGCAAGAGGCACTGATTTTGGTCATTCATTCATATATTCATAAATTGTGTCTTTGGCATATCATGCTTGAGCTGAAGCCAAGTTTGTAGTGTTTTTTAGCACACAAGTGTCTCTGAGCAGATATTTAAACCCTTGCTTCGATGGTATTTGAATGCCAACCCAAGGAGGGAGTCCTACCTATACCAGTTCATACCAGTAGTAGGGAGTGCAAGTTTGTGGAGAGGATTGGCAACAACAACATAAGACTATGCAATTCTTGGAGGCACGCTTGGAGGTTGAGGAGTGAAGGGAGTTAAGAGTTGAAACTTGAGGTGGAGTCCGGGGAAGTGTTGTGGGAGATTTTCCAGCATTTTGGCAAAGCAGCAAATGCAACATTTGCTACATTTTACATCTTCTGCTTGTGGAGGAGGGCCAAGCATTTGGGAGTCAATTTTGGAGCGTCAAAACTATGACAAACCCTTTCTGGATTTTTCTAGGTTTATTGAGGAGAGGCCAAGATTAATTTGGCATAATTTTCTGGCCATATTTAAAGGGTCAAACAGGGGCCCCAACTCAGCCAACAACTAGAGGAGCTAGGGGAAAATTGGGCTAAATTCCAATGTCAACATTTGGCTCATTCCTTTATGGGTTTTTGTGGGTTATTGGTGGAGAGCTCGGGTTAATTTCCTAGAATTTTCTGAGCATTTAAGGAGGCCCTAGCAGTAGTTCTTTGCATCCAACAACATATTTTTTGGGTAATTTTAGCGCAGAGCCAAGAGAGAGAAACAACAAATTTGAGAGGGAATTCTTCTTGTTCATTTGGGTCCTAGCTAGCTTGCCTTGGGCAAGCCTAAGTGCACTCTTTCCAGCACCACATTGTACCCTCTTAATTACTAATAAAATGACTAAGATCAGCGCAGTTCATGGAGATTTTTGGGTTCTAAATGTGCTGTAAATTTTTCCATGTGTTCCTGTTGTGTTTGTTTTGTTTAGCATTGTATATTTCCATTAGGAATAATACAGTGGTATCAGAGCATGATTTTGGCCAGTTGTGGGTCTAAATCATACAAATTCTCAAGTGTTATTGTGGACTAGAATTTCAAAGGCTAAAACACTAGTCCCACATTATTCTCCAGATTGAACTTATGCCCAAATATGTCTCAGCAGGATAAATTTGAAAATGTTACTAGGAGCATCGAGAGACTGGTGGGGCTTCTCGAAGACTGGCTGTCATCAAGGGCAACAAGAAGGAGTAGTAGTTTCCAACTCGCAAATGAAGAAAATAAGAGGAGCATGATTGTTGAATGAAACATTAGTTGCAATATTGCAAAGACGAAGATGGGAGGTGGAGGTAGTGACAACATGAGAGAGAACATACCCCTGGAGGAGGGAGTTCATATAGATACGTTCCAACCGTTTGATCATGAGGCTAATGGCATGCAAGAGGAGCATGAGGATACACCTACTATGACACATGAGTCATCCCTGTTGAAGCTAACTTTAGTAGACCCAGTAGACAAATTAGAGGAGGCAATTGAGCACACATCCATTGATGAGGCATCTCAGTCTATGACAGAGCTTCAGAATAGAAACCACCTACAGTTGACCGATGAGCATGTCTTGCATGTTGGGTTGTCTCTGGAGGGGCAGTTGGAGGCTCATGTCAAGCCCATGATGCAGGAGGATGTGCAACCTGTTAATTTTTCATAGGGCTACATTGTTCTTTTCTTTGATAATTGCATTTCTCCATTAACACATTAAGTTCACCCCATAACATTATAACATTATTCAGATTTACATTATTATACATCACCATATGCAACTATGTAGAAAGAACAATATCATCATCATCAATGCAGCAGAACATAAAGGGACAATGCAAGAAAAACATGCACACATAGAGACACCAGGATTGGTCGGAGACCAGGGCAAAACCCATTATGGGGAAAACCCTTGTAAATTCCCCTTCTTCTTCTTCTTCTTCTTCTTCTTCTTAGATTGTCATCAAATGATTCAGCAAAAGAGAGTACGATGATCCATATCTTCATCAAAGAAACAAAAACAACTAGAACATCCATAACATGACCTTAAAAATACTTATACTCAAAGATCTTGATTTTGAGGATTATAATGACTGTACTTAACTATTGGATACTATTGTCACTATGTTGAACACGGTTGAACATTGTTGTATACTAATAACTCATATTTATCTCTCGTACGCATGCATAGATAATGTGTGTGAGCGTCTAAGGCAAATCTAGATGCTCTCTAGAGAACTGGATCAGTGCGTCTGGGACAAACCTAGATGCTCTTTGGAGAACTGGATGAGGGTGTCTGGGGTCCAAGCATACACAGATTTGCCTCAAACCTTGGATTCTCCCATTAGGATTATGTGTGAGCATCTATGGCAGCCTGGACACTCCCTAGACCATTATGTGTGTGTGTCTGAAACTTCTCGGATGCTCCCTAAACCATTCTGTGTGTGCGCCTAAAACTTCCCATATTATCCCATGACCATACTATGCCAGCTTCTAGGGATGAAAAACCATAGTTACGAACGATCATCCGAGACTCAAAAACCCTAGACACGTGTGAGCTTCACCCCTGTGATTTCAAGACCCTTGCGCGAACTTCATCTGTCAGACCTGTGCGAACCAAGACAAAAGAGAAGAGTAGAGGATGGCTTGATCATTGTGTACAAATGAGCTTGAGGTCACTTCTATTTATAGGCTTTCATGAGGTTCCAATTGGGGTAGAGGCTGATATAACCAATTTCACGTGTGCTTAGGGCTGACCCATTCCATTATACATGAATGAATAAAATAATTCAGAAAAAAAACTTTTGCTTATCCAAATAAGGTGATCTTTAGGTCGATTTTGGTCCTCTCAAAAAGAGGAGTCTATTGCAATTATTATCTTCATCATATGCGTTGTCCAAAGTGGAATTTGACTACAGTTGCATAATTTTAACACTCCCTCTCAACTAGGGAGAATTCCACCTGCCAATATATGTACAACGATCAATATGCCATACTGGTATCTTCAAGTTTCATCATGTATCATCACTAATCATATTTGTAATGTAGTCATCATGCCATGACCATGTCAAGTATCTCATCATCACAAATCATCAATGTATATCTTGATCTATCCTTTGATTATTCATGCTTATCTCTTGATTGTTTTTTCTCATATGTTGAAAATTCTCAAATCTAAAAGAAGAAGATTTTTGACATCGGAGGGGAGCTCAATCTACCACCATCTGTCCATCGAACTACTACCCAGAATCGCATCATCAATCATCATTAGAGAGAATATCATCAAGGATCACATCTCAACCTGTAAGCACATTGGGGAGCACATCTCGACCCAGAATCTCATGGGGGAGTTATACATCTATGACTCCATATCGATCAATAGGATATCCAAACACACAGGGAAGAGCGTCTTGACCCTGGGATCACATCAGGGAACTCAATCTCAACCTAGAACCACATAGGGCTATCTCAACCCATCCTAGTGCTTATTAATCTTCCCATCGATGACCCTGAATAGTCATGTGGTAGAAAATCTGCATCATAATCGACTTGGGTTGTACACCCCAAGTACACTCTCAACTCATTGGCAAAATGAGGAGTGGTATTCCCGACGAGCCTTACTTGTGGGTATGATGCCAACTAGGGTATACTCTACAAAGACCATACATGGGAGCAACATTCTCTAACCCTACGAAGATAGTGGAGTAGCATCTCTAACCCTATGGGTAACATATAGGGGTCATACCCTATTGTCCAAAGTTCCCTCAACCCCAGGAACCTTTTATCTCAATTCCTCACCCTAGGAGCTCAGACAGGGAGAAAGAGTTGGCTCAGTGTCCTCAATCAATGTTGCTCTCATCATACTCAAATTTGGTATCTTCTTGTATCAATATCATTTGTTTCCTGTTCATACAAGACATTAAATCAAATATCATGTTAGATCACAAATAATCATATAAATCACAAAAGGATACCATAATCATCCTCCCTCTCAAGGAGGTGTCAATCACATGTATAAGTTTTTCTCGAACAACTACACTGTCTCAATATATGGAAGTATCTCAGTACCAACTATATATATGGTATTCTCTATCATCACAATGTATCCATGTAATATTCATATCCTGATCAGACGGATCTCTAAGGGGCTTCTACATCCTACCTCGCAGCTAGTCATGCTAGTAACATCATATTCAATCTCGGTTGAGTGTAAAGTTATGGACATTTCATTAATAATATCATGGCATATCTCATATTAAGTCAGCACTCATACGTGTTGATCAACAATAATCTCTATTAACAACAATGCATCCATGCAGTCACATATCATAGGATAAATATCTCAGCCTCAAAAAATAGAACATCTCTTGCAAATATTTCAAAGGATGTTTGGTGGCAACTCTATGTGAATGAAGCAGCTCAATGATGAATTTATTCAGGTTTTATGCACATCATATATGTGGACAAATGTTCAAAAGTATAACATCAATGCTTTAATCAATTGATGGTTGCCAAGTCAAGCTTAACAATATCTCTTCACAACATCTTGTAATTCAATCGGAGTATCCAAGGTTTTTGCATTCCATTATTCAAAAACATTTTTCAATAGCCTTGCAATATAGAATTTCTTTCCAAAATTTTAGAAATAGATTCATCATGCCATGATACATCATTTAGAGCTTTAGAAACCATATCCCTCTTCCTTAGTTCATGAGAGGCTCATCACCTGTCAAGAGTAGACCATCAGTGTGTAAAACCAAAACCAAAACCATAATCAAAATCAAAGCCATACCTTGGAACTCAGCATCCTAACATCATAAAATAACTATCAAATATGGACATATCTGGATCAGGGAGTTTGCTTCATGCAATGCTCTCTACAAGCATAATGCCTTATTAATCCAACATAATCATCCTTACATAAATCAATGTTGTATCAATAAAGGCAGCTCATCAATTTAGAATTCAGATCAAAACTATTGTCAAAGTCATCAATATTATAGTATCAATTCTTTCAACTAGGTGACAAGAAGTGCGCATATCAAGTCTTGACTTCATCTATTATCATGACAACAATTGTCATAAACCATGCAATATCAATACAAAATTCCATCAAGTCATTCTCATAACCATAATACAAGTTATTTTTGTCAATAGATGCAAATGCATACACCAAGGATAAGTCTTGCAGGTTCCATCTTCATATTGAATCACAACTATAAATACTTCAACCATTGTGCTAGGAACAAGGAGGCCAATACAAAACCATTTTTCTAAATACTCATATAAGCTATTCCCACATAGCATTGATATCAGGGAAATCAACAATTATCAAATCAAATCATTAGTCATTAGGTCAAGTCTAAATTTGTTATCGTATAGAGATCTATAGTCCAAAACATATCTCAATCATCAATTCAAAGTTATAAGGCATTGTCAAGCATCATGTCAAAGCTACAAACATTACTCATCTATATCAATCAACCAAATCATGCCAAATTCTTGTAGCACAAACCTCAAACAAAATGACACATATGTATGTATGTCACGGTCACCTGCAAACACAAGTTCGATCTTCATGTTCATATTATGGAAAACATTCAATATTTTCCTGCTTGCAGATCTTATGGTTATCTACAACACATATGTAGTACTAACATTTCTAGCAGAATACCTGATTTCATGCATGGTATTTCATTTTATGTTATCAGCGATTTAACCCAACAACTTCAAAAATCAATTTACAGTGGCAGAATATGTCATAGGGACCTTGATTCAGGGTTCAGGTAGCTTCAGAAAACTTTGGATGATGATCAACTGAAGTCAAACCCCTGGACGCTCCCTTCAGGTTAGCAAGGGAGTGTCTTTAGCTTCCTGGATGATACCTAGGCTTTAGCATGTGTGCGTTCAGGGATGAAATCTCCCAGTTTTGTGTCTGCGTCAGGAGTAGAAACCCTAATTTTTGTACAAGCTTCTGATCTGAGACTTTGTTGCAGTTCAATAATGTTAGATGCACATAAATCATGATTCAACAATACATAATGAAAATAGTGATGTGAGTAAAATTTTGAGAAGATATTCTCCCTCTGACTGGGAATCTACTTCATTCATCTTCATTCATGTCACCAACTTGTCTCTACTAGTGTCATGCAACAGCATATCTATTAGATCATAAACATATATCTATCTTGGTCATCAATCTTTCATCAAGGGTTGGACTTGAAATATTAGGGCAGTAGATAGATGTGACATCAAATCTCAAGGATTATGAACACAATAACACTTTCTGATCAAGACAATCCATCAAGTTAGGGCATCCATATGCCATCAAGACATCACCACAGGTAGTAAGAGATCTAGAATATCAATCTCATAGTTATACCCCTAACATCAAGGTTACCATGGTTATCATGATCAATGGGATCAATTTAGGTCATTCAATAAAACTTTACCATAACAACAAGAGTGACAATCTCTCTTTCCATTAGCTTTCAGCATGCTTATCATAAGCATTATCAATAGTATCATGTATAAGAATTAATGAGCTAACCTTTTATGTGAAATCCATCATGTCTTATGTACGAAAAGTATCAAGAGTATCATCTACTAGAGTCAAGGTGCTAGCCTTCTTTATAGGATCAAGATATCCAATAGATAGATGTTAGCAAAACATCAAGTATATCAATGTATCAACATTAGATAGCCTTGTAGACTTCAAGAAGATCAAAATGTTCAACACCAGGTGCATCATTTAATCATAGGAGACATAGATCCAAGTCGCTTTCATATGCACGTATGAAGCATTAAAGAGACATTATCATCATACCCTAAGGCTTACTTAATCATCATTGTTATTGTTGAAATACAACATACCATGCATACCTTGTTATATTCAAATACCTACCCACCTTTTCATTAGACATAGGCAACTTGAAGTACTTTTTCATATTTTCATATATTGCCTCATACCTTTTCTAGCTCTAGCCATCCTTCCTACTTTTCAAATGATCCTCAAGAAGGATTCACCCATCACATCTCATCAGGGAAGTTAGAAGCATCCATATACTCAAATACATATGCAGGAAGTACCAACAATAAACATAATAATCATATCCATAAGTCTAAACAAAAGTAAGAGGCATCATGAGTCAAGAAATACTTATCTTTAATGAGAGGTGATCCTCTCCCTCTAGAACCAGTGATCACCGTCCATTGTATGCATAACACTGCTACCTTTAATCAACAAACCAACCTACTAGGGATTATCCCATCTATGGCTTCATCAAGTCTCTCTCAAGTGCTTGAGCCTCCTTTGACCATGCTATATCTCATGTCTTTTCCATAAACTAGGGTTTCTCTCAAACCCTAATACGAATAATAAAGTTACCTAGGGTTTTTTTCAAACCCTAGAATTCTTTTAGGTCTCCACCATCCTCTTCTTGCTTCCATCAATGGTGTCATCATCAGGGTGATATCCATGGCTTTTCTTCAGCCCACCTCTAATACCATGTTAATTTTTCATAGGGCTGCATTGTTCTTTGCTTTGATAATTGCATTTCTTCATTAACACATTATGTTCACCCAATAACATTATAACATTATTCAAATTTACATTATTATTCATCAGTGTATGAAAATATGTAGAAAGAACAATATCATCATCATCAATGCAGCGAAACATAAAGGAACAATAGAAGAAAAGCATGCACACATAGAGACACTAGGATTGGTCGGATACATGGGAAAAACCCACTATGGTGAAAACCCTTGTAAATTCTTCTTCTTCTTCTTCTTAGATCGACATCAAATGATTCAGCAAAAGAGAGTACACTAATCCATATCTTCATCAAAGCAACAAAAACAACTAGAACATCCATAACATGACCTTAGACATACTTATACTCAAAGATCTTGATTCTGAGGATTGTAATGCACTGTCACTGACTGTAGTTAATTGTTGGATATTGTTGCCACTATGTTGAACACCGTTGAATAGTGATAACTCATATTTAGGTCCCTAACACATGTGGAGATACTATGTGCGAGCATCTAAGACAGATCTAGACACTCTCTGCAGAACTGGATGAGTGCGTCTAGGACAAATCTGGACGCTCTCTAGAGAACTAGATGAGGGCGTTCGGGGTCCAAACATATACACATCTACCTCAAACCTTGGATGCTCTTATTAGGCTTATGTGTGAGCGTCTATGGCAACCCAGATGGTCCCTAAACAATTTTGTGCGTACCTCTGAGACTTCTCGAACACTCCCATGACCATACTATGCCAACGTCTAGGGACGAAAAACCTTAGTTACATGTGAGTGTCTGAGACTCAAAAACCCTAGACACGTGCGAACTTCACCCCTGTGATTTCGGACCTTTTCGCAAACTTCATCTGTTAGACTTGTGTGAACCAAGACAAAAGAGAATATTAGAAGGTGGTTTGATCAATGTGTAGAAATGAGCTTGAGGTCACTTCTATTTATAGGCTTTCATGAGAGTCCACTTGGGGTTGTGGTCGACCTAACCAATTTCACATGTGCTTAGGGCCGACCCATTCCATTATACATTAATGAATAAAATAATTCAAAAACCAACTTCTACTTGTCCAAATAAGGTGATCTTTAGGTTGATTTTGGTCCTCTCAAAAAGAGGAACCTATTGCAATTATTATATTCATCATATGCATTGTCCAAAGTGGAATTTACCATAGTTGCATAATTTTAACACAACCATCCCTTGGGCTAGCCATTGATGAGGGGTAGCATAGAGACCACACATTGGGATTCCAGCATAGTTCGCTTCAAAGGCGCACTGACAGGGTCTACAACATCATCATCCCACCCCTATGCATTGGATTGAGAGAGACGAAGTTATCTAGACATACCATAGGGGATGACCAGGTTAGTACCACTATTGGATCACCTTTACCCATTGGAGAGAGGGATACAGAGCTACCTTGTCATATCTCATGTGTTGACCTGGATAGCGGGATGAGACGATCGGAGTTGCACAAGGTGCAACATCTGCATGTCAGGGTTGTTCTATGTACGAGAGTTCGTGCATTCGATCCCTCTCTTGGGGTCGGATGGCGAGATATTTTGAGTTGGTACCCAGTGGACTGGACTGGACTCATGGATATAGTCATAGTTTGGAGTAAAGCTCAATGGGAGCTATTAGACACGAAGGGCACTAGAGGCCCAGGTTGGCATTGGGATCTAGGTGGAGCTCCCTATCCAATATCAGACATGTAGGATGGCTATGGCATTGATGAGGTAGTTGACCCAGTGACTGAACACATACATTCCCTAGGGGAATTCCAGTAGGCATTAGTGGACATGCAGTTTGTGAGCATGCTCCATGGATTGTATTGGCATGTTGGTTGCGCATGTGGTCACAAGATTATTAGCATTCTCTGGCAGCAGCTGGTGGGAGGAGTTTGCATGGGTAGGCCACCAGACTAGGAATTTTATGGAGACAATGTTCTCCCATTGGGGTATTGGGAACAAGAGTCATCGAGGATTGACACATCATAGATATCCCCTCTAGTAGGTGTGGAGTTAGGTCGCTTAGGTCTACCATGGAAGATGAGGAGGTGTAGATCACTTCGTGGCATGTGTACTAGCAGTGTGGTGGTTGCATGGGCACATATGGGATTCCCTATTGCACATGGGGGCATGGCATTGAACATTGGTATCCCAACGTGCATGGAGTTGTGTCATGAAGTTCAATGCTATGCAAAGGAGTGTAGGGGTACATACTTGTGTGAAACCGAGCAAGATGATGCACAATAGGTTGTCAGAGTGTTTTTGCGAGAGAGATATCTTGACAAGGGCATCAAGTACACCATTGGGTTGGGAACACTAATATTTGGAGAGCGAGTTTATCACAGGGCCAACCATGAGATTTCTTTTATCACTCTCCAACATTGCACATTCACACAGGGGACTTGGATATCATCTCTTGATGCTCTCATCATGAGCAACAGGAACCATGAGGTTCATCTGAGACAGTTGGATGGGACATAGTGCATTGGGAGAGAGGCGTTCCAGTTGTGGCATATGGTCAGGACGTGATTTGGTGGATGCAGGCTTGGGGGTATTCTGATCTCCTGCAGAGGTAGCACTTGCACCACACCTAAGCCCACACTCAGGGTGACACATGATCCCGTTTTGGTGAGACATTTTGAGGTGTCTCTGGAGCATTTACAGCAGTTGGTGGACCTTGCTTACAAGTGGATGTTTAGAATACGGACAGTATTGGGGAGCACTTTTAGGAGGTAGGTGATGATAAATCCCACTGTGTTGTATGGTTAGAATAGGGTTGTGTCGCATGCACCAAATTGGTTTGTGATGTATGGAATTCTTATATTGATTGCATGCAGCGACCTGAGACGTGGTTACAAGTTGGTTCCATCAGTTGTTAGGACTATGTCAGAGTCATTATGGTTGTGGGATTTAGGGGTTTGGTTGGTCAATTGGACACTCTGCTTCATGGTGAGTGGGATTAGGATGGAGGATGACCCAACTCACCCTTGGTTTGACATATGGGGGGGCATTGAGGCCTTGATCACATGACAAGGTTGGTTTTCCTTATTGTCGCTACGGATCAGGGTGAGTGTTGGATGGGTAGGAGGTGACACCATGAAGGTGCTTGGTCTAGATGCGTTGGAACTCCATAGATGTTTTGCCATCAGTTCCCAGGAGAGGTGGATACAACTTGAGCATGAGGGGCATACTGTCATGATCAGAGTTGCGCAGTGACACAATAGTGGAACCCTTTTTAGACTAGCATTGGATCCAGGCATCATAAGACTTGGCAGTACATCTACCCTTCGTGATGAGCTGATTTCTATAGGGGGATATCGTTCAGATCTTCCATTGGACTTGGTGACTCACTGATAGCATGGGAGACTTCATTAGCATGGAAGGTGGGCCAAGAAGATGATATCATGAGAAGCTCACGTGAGTGAGATGTTATCTCTACAGGGATTGGGTGGCATCTTCGGTAGTATACTCCTGCAATGGATGGGATGGCCTACGTGGTCGGACAACTTTAAGAGGAGTTGGGCATAGTGCCATATTATCATGACCCCCTAATCATTGATGGTATACAGGGGACATATGGTACTTATACCAAGAAGGATAGTGAGTGGAGAGAGGAGAGCTTCAAGTGGGACAGGATGGCTTGGGATCCTAGTATTGAGGGATTCTTTCATGATAGGACAGTACAGAGGTCAGGGACGAATCAGTGGTGCATCAAGGACCCGACACATTTTTTGCAGTTACAATGGGGATCAACAACTAGAGAGAGCATTGTTTGGCAATTGCTTGAGGACAAGATACATTTTGGCGGGGAGGACTGTGATATTCCCACTTAGCAATATTGTTAAGGGAAATATCAATCTTGCCCAATTTTGTCTTATTTCATGTTTTCACTTAAGAGATGTGGGTTTAGAGGGGGCCAAACATTAGGAATGAAGGGAAATATTGTGGCTCTAGTGGAGTGTGGGGGCCACCCCATGGAGAATTACGACCTATATGTGGAAGACACTCTCATTGGAGAGAAGTTGCTGGGGAAAGTCGAGTTGGGCCCACATGGGAATTTGGACGCTCTTTGATAAATAAAGCAAGAGGAACTCATTTTGGTCATTCATTCATCTATTTATAAATTGTGTCTTTGACATAAGACGCTTGAGCTAAAGCCAAGTCTATAGTGTTGTTTAACACACGAGTGTCTCCAAGCTAAGATCTCAACCCTTGCTTTGGTGGAATTTGAGTACCAGCCCAAGGAGGGATTCCTACCTATTCCAGTTCGTACTAGCAGCAGGGAGTGCAAGTTTGTGGAGAGGATTGGCAGCAACAACACAAGGACTGTGCAGTTCCTGGAGGAGGCATGCTTGGAGGTTGATGAGTGAAGGGAGTTAGAGGTTGAAACTTGAGGTGGAGTCCAAGGAAGTGTTGTGGGGGCTTTTTCAACATTTTCGCAGAGCAGAAAACGCAACATTTGCTACAAGTTACATCCTCTGCTTGTGGAGGAGGGTCAAGCATTTGGGGGTCAATTTTGGAGCGTCAAAACTAGGACAAACTCTTTCTGGATTTTTCTAGGTTTATTGAGGAGAGGTCAAGATTAATTTGGCAGAATTTTCTGGGTAGATTTGAGAGGTCAAACAGGGGCCCCAACTCAACTAGCAGATAGAGGAGCTACGAGAAAATTGGACCGAAATTCCAAGGTCAATATTTGGCCAATTCCTTCGTGGGTTTTTGTGGGTTATTGGTGCAAAGCCCAGGGTTAATTTCCCGAAATTTTCTAAGCATCCGAGGAGGCCCTAGCAATGGTTCTTTGTAGCTAGCAACATATTTTTTGGGTACTTTTAGCTCAGAGCCAGGAGAGAGCAACAACATATTCGAGAGGGATTTTTTCTTGTTCTTTGGGGCTTATCTAGCTTGTCTTAAGCAAGCCCAGGTGCAATCTTTCCAACACCACAATTGTACCCTCTTATTTATTAATAAAATGGCTCAAACCAGCGTAGTTCATGGAGATTTTTGGTTGCTAAATGTGTTGTATATTTTTGTATGTGTTTCTTCTATGTTTGCTTTGTTTAACATTATATATTTCCATTAGGAATATTACATGTTGTGAATGCTTTTCTTCTTAGTCCCACGTGAAATAAAGAATATAATGAAATAGTGGTCTAACATAGTAAATATCCCAATACTTGGACACCTTGCATGTGCTACAATAATAATAATAATAAAACAATATATTTTGCTATAAAATTTGTTAGGTTAAAGATAGTCTTGGGGCACATGGTATTATGTACCCATGGTTTTGTGCTAATGGTATTGCATGTAATAAAGCCTATAAAAGGCTCAAAAGACACACATGGTATTATGTACCCATTGTTTTTTTGCTAATGATATTGCATGTAATAAAGCCTATAAAACGTTGAGAAGCAGGGAAAGCTCACTCGGTAAATAAGTTAATATCTCGAGTAATTTTTATTTGATCTATTATAAGAGCCGAAGATTGTGTTTTGGCTTCAAAAAGACAATTTTGTTGCCAAGGGTTATTTGGCCTAGTTAATGAAGTGATCGCTATAAAATTTATTTTTCGATATTTGAGGTAGTATATGTGGCTTGTGGTGCTAAGGGTTATTTGGCCTCGTTAATGAAGTGATCGCTATAAAGTTTATTTCTCGATATTTGAGGGTAGTGGTTAAGTTGCGACTGCTCACGGACGCGTTAGAGAGATCGATGTTGAGTTTGTTCGAAGATTAGATCTGCATGCACCATGGATAGGAGATAAGCACCATATGAACCATCAGGTAACTGGTGGACGTGAAAAAAAATTGGGCTTGCGACCACAGTAGGAAGGCGCAGTCCCTGAGTGCATTAATGGCAACGATAGCAGTCCCGATGGCGGTGAAAGTTGGGTATTTGAAGTTTCCCAAAATGTTCAATATGTCCACAGCGTAGACTCCACAAGGAAGGCCAGGTCATTGATCAAAAGTATGTCGGGCACTGGGGTAAGGTGCAGGAAGGAGGACTCCTCCTTTCTCTAAAGGTCCTTTTTGTTGTGTATCCTTCTACTTCTTGTAGATTTGTCCTCAACCAAGAAGGATCCTTACGAATTTCAGGAACAATTACTTGTTGCATAGGCTCACTAAGACCTTCAACATCTTCTTAAGTTGATGTAGGATCTTGACCATTGTTGTTCCTCGAGATATCCTAAAAAACGAGTATCTCTTCTTTATCAGAATCGACTGGAATATATTTGGATCTCTTGTAAGCCACATTTTCATCAAAGATTACATCCTTGCTTACTTCAATACAACGATCCTCTTTAATGTATATTATGTATGCCTTTGATGAAGCATTATAGAGAACAAAGATGCCTTTCATACTAGCAGGATCCAACTTCTTCCCCTTGTCCTTTGGAATGTTTATATAAACAAGACATCCAAATATTTGAAGATGATCCACACGAGGCTTCTTTCTAGTAAACCCTTCTTCTGGAGGCATATTGTTGAGAATCTTATGAGGAATTCAATTATGCAAGTAGATAGGTGCTACACATGATTCTCCCCATAAGAATTGAAGATCTTAATCATGTATCATGGGCTTGACTCATTGAGTCAATTGTTTTGTTTTTTCTTTCAGCCACACCATTTTGTTCAAGATTATAAGGAATAATTAGCTCCCAATTAAACCTTGCTTCCTTGCAAAATGTTATGAGCTCTTTGGAGGTATATTCTCCACCATTCTCATACCTTATGATCTTGATCTTCCTTTCTGTCAGGTTTTCTACTTCATTCTTGAATTCTTGAATTCTTGAAACTTCTTGAATACCTCATATTTGTTCTTGAGGAGGTATAACCATGTTTTCCTTAAGAAATCATCGATGAATGTCACATAATATTGATAACCTCCAAGAGACTTTACTGCAATATGACCACACACATCAGAGTGTATGAGATCTATTATTTCCTTTGATCTAGTATCACTTCTTGCAAAGGGATTCTTTGAATTCTTTCCTAGAGCACATCCCTCACAGATTCCTTTATGTTCTTCCTTCAATTTGGGGATTCCATTAACCATTTGATTTAGAGATGGAAAAACTTTGTAGTGAAGGTGTACATACATTCTATGCCATAGTTCAAAAGGGCTCACATCTAAGTGAACTAGGGCTTGAGGGAGAGGAGTATGTAATATATACATAGTTCCCTCAGGAATCTCAATTACTTTTTCATGATCAATACTAGAGTTGTGTCCCCAAACAAAAACATTTCCATAAACAAAAGCAATACTATCACCTTTATGTTCTAGACAAGAAATATAAAGAAATTTTTTCTTTAAACCTAGAATGTATAAAATATTATTAATATGAATTCTCCCACCGGTCTAGAGCTCCAACGAGGTATATCCAATTCCTTCACTGGATATCTCTTCTTGTCTCCAATATCAACTAAATGAGAAGAGGTTCCTTTTGATAGAGTTCGGAGTTGACTGTGTTCACTTGTCATATGTTTGGAAGCTCCATTATCTATAACTCATACATTATCATCCTTGAAAGTGCCCGAGAGAGCGGAGAAGAAAACATCCATCCATTACTTATTTTGCTAGCTTGGATATGATATTCAAGATGATTTCTTTCATATTCACAAAGAGGTTCCTAGGAAACTCGAAACCCTTCTTCATAACCCTTTCCATTGAAAGAGTTCCAACTAAGATGTGATATCCAATATCCTTCTTGCATCTTAGTTCTGAAACCATGTTGGAAAATCAAGAACCTTGTATATTATGTTTGACTTTCCTTACTTGATAATTACTTGTGATGTTAGTGGGCCTTTTGTTACTTTTATTTCTTGTTCATCAAGTAATTCCCAAAAACAATGAAGATAAAAACGAGACAAAGTACACAAGATATAGGCTCTAAGCAAAGGAAAAACTCCTCCAAGGGTAAAACCCAGAAATAATACTTCTCTTCTTATATAATCTATTCAAAATGAGACTTCCAAGACCCAAGACCAAAGCCAAAATTCCTCCCAAGCACCAAGCCATCCCACCAACAAGATCTCTTCAAACAAACCAAGTCCTTCCAATGACAACAAAAATCAAAGTAGCTTCACCTCAAATTTTGGCCCTGCAACAAAGTCTAAAACTTCAACCTAAAACTTTGGCCCCTGAAAATCGCACACAAACCCTATATAGCATCGCACATGTGGACAAAAAAGAGAGTTTATTCAATAGATCTTCCTACTTTGACTTCTTCCTCTTCTTCTTAACTTTATTGCTCTTCCTTCTTCTTCGCAATTGCATATCAAACTTGCTTCAAAGTGTGTTCCAAATGAGTCAAAGTCCTTCTTATTTATAGCCTTTGGAGAGGTTGAATAGGCCTAATTGTCCTTGATGGGGTCGACTTGGTCTTGGAAGATAATTTTTCTTTCTTGACTCATAAATAAATATTTTTATTTTGTTACAATGAGTCCAAATGGGACTATAATACATGACATAAATTCTTATTTGGCCTAGAAAGTCCTAGAAGCGTGAAGAACATGCTTTGACCTAGACTTGAGCATAAAATCCATGCTTTTACAAATAATATTTGTTTTTTCCTTTTTATATACAAAATATACAATGTCATGTTTACAACAGTCATTATGAAGACCAAAACTAGTTGCATTCTCAAAACTCCCTCTTAACTAGGGAGGTATTCATAATCCCATCATGAAGTACAAGGAATCTCAAACATGAAGTATTCTCATAAGAAGAGGCAGATTTCTAAGTTGTCTTTTAAACATCTATATTACAACCAACATTATCAACAAGGCCTGAACTTGACAAGCTCAAATTATATGAGAACATCATGTTGGGAGGCTTTACGTGAGATACCACACTACCTCTAAAGGCACATACCCAACCTGGATGTTCACCAGCTATGTCCTTTTGGGACTATTCTTATCTTGGATTTTCAATCCTCAAAGAATATTGGTCCTCTTCAATTACTTTTATCTTATATTCCCTACCTTATCCTCAAAGAGTATTGGTCTTTAGGTTCACTTCTATCTTGGATTTTATGATCCTCAAGAAGTTCCAATCTAAGATGCTTATCAAATCCTTCGGACCCCATTCTTTCTTTATGAACTTCATTAAGGCTCATGATTGTTAGTCCTAGTCTAATGCATGGCATATAAAGAGAAGAATATATTGTCCATCGTCCCTCCCTCTCAATCAGAGAAGAGATATCCACCAAACCAAACTTACCTCTTATGTACTCAAGCTTTGTGTTTGGTAATGATTTTGTCAGAATATTAGCTACCTATTCATTTGTAGGAATATAGTGTAGTTTTACGACCCCATCTCGTACCATACTTCTAATGTAGTGGTACTTATTATTTATATTCTTTGTCCTTGCATGAAACACTGGGTCCTCTGTCAACTTTATGCATCTTTCGTTGTCACAATGTATACATGTAAGGCTAAGTGGTCCTTTAAATAAACATGATAGCAACTTCTTGAGCCAAATAGCTTCTTTGCAAACTTCACTTGCAACAACATACTCACATTCAACACTTCTCAAAGCAAAAATATCTTGCTACTTGCTCATCCATCAGATCATGGAAGATCCCAAACTAAAGCATCCACCTGTAGTGCTTCTTCCATCTGTCTCACTACCACCCCAGTCATAATATGTATATCCTACGAGTTAGATTTCATTACCAACATATCGAAGGCAGTGTTGTATTTTCCCATGTAGATATCTTAGAATGTGTATTCCTACTATCCAATGGTCATGCTTTGACTCCATATGAATTGACTAAGGACCAGAACTAGTATTTACCAAATACATCAAGGAGCCAATTAACTATTTGTAGCAAGAAGCATCCACGATACTAGAATCTGAGCTCCTCAACTTCTTTAAATTAGTAATCATGGGAGTTGTCATTGGCTTTCTATCCATCATGCCAAATTTCTGTAGAATCTTGATCACATATTTTCCTTGACCAAGATATATTTCACCTGCTTTTGGCCAAACTGTTAGTCCCAAAAAGTAATGCATAATCCCAATATCCTTCATTTCAAATTCAAATACTAACTACTTCTTACGTTCCTGAATTTGATGTTCGATGCCTCTAACAAGTACATCATCCACATATAAAAGAACGATAATTGATTCATCCTTAACTACTTTAATGTAGAGGTTAGGTTTTGCAAAACTCTTGGAAAATCCAAATCTCAAAAGGTATGCAACCATCCTAGCATACCATGCTCTAGGTGCTTAATTTAAGCCATATAGAACCTTCTTCAATTTGCAGACGTGTGTATCCCTTTGATTTACTTCAAATCCTTGAGGTTATTTGATGTAAACCTCTTCATCAATGGTCCCATTCAAAAAAGTTGTTTTAACATCCATTTGAAGGATGTTCTATCCCATAGTAGTAGCCAAAGAGACAAATGATCTAATCATTGTATATCTAGTTGTAGGAGCAAAGGTTTCTTCATAATCGATGCCTTATTTCTATGAGAAGCCTCTAGCTTTGTACTTATCAATGCTCCCATCCACAGCATGCTTTATCTTATATATCCATTTTGAAGTGACTATATATTTGTCACTTGGTCTAGGAACAATTTCCTAGGCATCATTCTTCATAATTGACCGGTATTCTTCTTGCATTGCATTCGTCCACTCTTGATGTTTAGCTACATCTTCATAGGAGGATGGTTCAACTTCAATAAGCTTAGTAATATAAGCTACATAACCATAATACCTCTTTAGTCTTTTACTTTCTCTAAAGGTCCCTTTTGTAGTGTGTCCTTCTGCTTCTTGTAGATTTTTCCTCAACCAAGAAGGCTTCTTACAAATTTTAGGAACAATTACTTGTTGCTTGGGTTCACTAAGACCCTCAACATCTTCTTGAGTTGATGTAGGATCTTTACCATTGTTGTTCCTCAAGATATCCCAAAAAATGGGAATCTCTTCTTTATCAAAATTGACTGGAATATCTTTGGATCTCTTGTAAGCTACATTTTCATCAAATATTACATCCCCGCTTAATTCAATACAATGATCCTCTTTAATGTAGATTGTTTATGCCTATGACTAAGCATTATAGAGAACAAGGATGCATTTCATACCAGTAGGATCCATCTTCTTCCTCTTGCCTTTTGGAATTTGTATATAAACAAGACATCCAAATTTTTGAAGATGATCCACACTAGTCTTCTTTCCTGTAAACCCTTCTTCTGGAGTCATATTGTTGAGAATATTATGAGGAAATTGATTCTGCAAGTAGATAGTTGTTACACGTGATTCTCCCCATAAGAGTTGAATGATATCTTAATCATGTAGCATGGCCTTGACACATTCTTTAATTGTTTTTTTCTTTCTTTCAGCCACACCATTTTGTTCAAGGTTATAAGGAATAATTAGCTCCCTCTTAATCCTTCATTCCTTGCAAAATGCTATGATCCTTTGGAGGTATATTCTCCACCATTATCATACCTTAGGGTCTTGATCTTCCTTTCTGTCATATTTTCAACTTCATTCTTAAATTCTTGAAACTTCTTGATTACCTTATGTTTGTTCTTTAGGAGGTATAACCATGTTTTCCTTATGAAATCATCAATGAATGTCACATAATATTGATAACCTCGAACAAACTTTACTGCCATATGACCACACACATTAGAGTGAGATCTAAGATTTCCTTTGATATGGTATCACTTCTTGCAAATGGTTTCTTTACATTCTTTCCTAGAGCACATCCCTTACAGATTCCTTCATGTTCTTCCTTCAATTCAGGGATTCCATTAACCATTTTATTTAGAGATGGAAAAACTTTGTAGTGAAGGTGTCCATCCATTCTATGCCATAGTTCAGAAGGGCTCACATCTAAGTGATCTAGGGCTTGAGGGAGAGGAGTAAGTAACCTATACATAGTTCCCTCATGAATCCCAATTATCTTTGCATGATCAATACTAGAGTCCTTTCCCCAAACCAAAAAATTTCCATCAACAAAAGTAATTTTATAACCTTTCTCTTCTAGACAAGAAATAGAAAGAAATTTTTTCTTCAAACCTGGAATGTATAGAATATTATTGAGATGACTGCTCCCACTGGTCTCTAGCTCCAACGAGGTAGATCCAATTCCCTTCACTGGATAACTCTTCTTGTCTCCAAGTTCAATTGAATGAGAAGAGGTTCCTTTTGATAGAGTCTGCAATTGACTTCATTCACCTACCATATGTTTGGAAGCTCCATTATCTATAACTCATACATTATCATCCTTTAAAGTGCCTGAGAGAACGAAGAAGAAACTTCCATCCATTACTAATTTTTATAGATTGGAGATGATCTTCAAGATTCTTTCTTTTTTATTCAAAAAGAGGTTCCCAAGAAACTTGAAACCCTTGTTCATAATCATTGCCATTGAGAGAGTGCCAACTAAGATGTGATATTCACTATCCTTCCTGCACCTTAGCTCTGAAACCATGTTGGCCTAATCAAGAATCTTGTATATTATGTTTGAATTTCCTTACTTGATAATTACTTGTGATGTTAGTTGCCCTTTTAATACTTTTATTTCTTATTCATCAAGCAATTACGAAAAACAATGAAGATCCCAAAAAGACAAAGTACACAAGATATAAGCTCCAAGCCAAGGAAAAACTCCTCCAAGGGGAAAACCTAGAAATAATACTTCTCTTCTTATAGAATGTGTTCAAAATGATACTTACAAGACCCAAAACCAAAGCCAAAATTCCTCCCAAGCACCAAGCCATCCCACAAACAAGATCCCTTCAAACAAACCAGGTCCTTCCAAAGACAACAAAAATCAAATCAACTTCACCTCAGAGTTTCGGCCCTGCAACAAGGTCTACAACTTCAACCTAAAATTTTGGCCCCTGCAACTCACACAAAAACCCTAGATAGCATCTCACGTGTGGACATAAAAGAGAGTTTATTGAAGAGATCTTCCTACATTGACTTCTTCCTCTTTTTCTGACCTTTCTGGCTCTTCCTTCTTCTTTTCAGTTGCAGATCGAACTTGCTTGAGAGTGTGTTCCAAATTAGTCAAAGTCCTTCATATTTGTAGCCTTTTCGAGGGGTTGAATATGCCTCTTTAGGCTGACTTGTCCTTGACGGGGCCAAATGGGAATATAATACATTACACACATTCTTCTTTGACCTAGAAATTCTTAGAAGCATGAAGAACATGATTTGACCTAGACTTGAGCATAAAACCCATCCTTTTACAAATAATATTTCTTTTCCTTTTTATATACAAAATATACAAGGTCAAGTTTACAAAGGTCATTATGAATACCGAAACTAGTTGCATTCTTCAACACTCCCTCTTAACTAGGGAGGTATTCACAATCCCATCATGAAGTACAAGGAATCTCAAACTTGAAGTATTCTCATAAGTAGAGTGGGATTGATAAGCCATGCTTTAAATATCTATATTACAACCAACATTATCAACAAGGCATTAACTTGGAAAGCTCAATTTATATGAGAACATCATGTTGGGAGGCCTTACGTGAGATACCACACTACCTTCAAAGTCACATACCCCATCCAGATGTTCACCAGGTATGTCCTTTTAGGACTATTCTTATCTTGTACTTCCAATCCTCAAATAACACTGGTCCTCTTAGACTACTCTTATCTTAGATTCCCTACCTCATCCTCAAAGAGTATTGTTCAATAGGTTCATTTCTATCTTGTATTTTATGATCTTCAAGAAGTTCGAATATCAGATGCTTATTCAATCCTTCAGACCCCATTCTTTCTTTATGGCCTTCACTAAGACTTACGGTTGTCAGTCCTAGTCTAGTTCATGACACATAAAGAGAATAATATATTGTCCATCATCCCTCCCTCTCAATTAGAGAAGAGATATCCACCAAACCAAGCTTACCTCTTAGGTACTCAAGCTCTGTGTTTGGCAATGCTTTTGTCAGAATATCAGCTACCTATTCATCTGTAAGAATATAGTATAGCTTTACGACCCCATCTCATACCATACTTATGATGTAGTTGTACATATTATTTATATGTTTTGTCATAGCCTGAAACATTGGGTCCTCTGTCAACTTCATGTATCTTTCTTTATCAAAATTAATACATGTAGTCCTAAGTGGTCCTTTAAATAAATATGATAACAACTTCCTGAGCCAAATAACTTCTCTCCAAACTTCACTTGCTTCAGTGTACTCGGATTCAACAATTCTCAAAGCAACGGTATCATGCTTCTTACTCATTCATGATATCATCGAAGATCCCAAACTAAAGCATCCACCTGTAATGCTTCTTCTATCTGTCTCACTACCACCCCAATCCAAATTTTTATATCCTACAAGTTGAATTTCATGACTAGTATATCAAAGACAATGATATATGGCCCCATGTAGATATATTAGGAAGTGTTTGGCTATTATCCAATGGTCATGCTTTGGCTCCATATAAATTGACTGAGGATCGGGTCTAGTATTTACCGGATACATCAAGGATTTAATTAATTCTCTATAGCAAGAAGGATCCACTAGACTAGAATCTGAACTCCTCAACTTATTTAAATTAGTAATCATGGGAGATTTCATTGGCTTGCTATCCATCACGCCAAATTTCTATAGAATATTGATAACATATTTTCATTGTGACCAAGATATATTTCACCTAATTTCTACCAAACTTCTAGTCCCAAATAGCAATGCATAATCCTGAGATCCTTCATGTCAAATTCAGATACTAACTACTTCTTACATTCTCAAATTTGATGTTCCACACCTGTAACAAGTAGATCATCCACATATAAAAGAATGATAACTGGTTCCTCCTTGAATACTTTAATGTAGAGGTTATGATTTGCAAAACTCTTGGAAAATACAAGTCTCAAAGGGTATGCATCCATCCTAGCATACCATGTTGTGGGTGCTTGATTTAAGACATATATAGCATGTCTACTTATGAATGACCTCAAATCCTTGATGTTGTTAGATGTAAACCTCTTCATAATTGGTCCCATTTAAAAAAGTTGTTTTAACATCAATTTGATGGATGTTCCATCCCATAGTAGCATCCAAAGAGACAAGCGATCTAATCATTGTATATATAGTTGTAGGAGCAAAGGTTTTGTTCATAATCAATGCCTTATTTCTGTGAGAAGCCTCTAGCTACAAATCTAGCTTCGTACTTATCAATGCTCCCATCCATAACATGATTTATCTTATATATCCGTTTTGAAGTGACTATAGATTTGTCACTTGTTCTAGGAACAATTTCCCAGACATCGTTCTTAATAATTGATTGGTATTCTTCTTGCATTGCATTCGTCCACTCTTGATGTTTAGTTGCATCTTCATAGTAGGAGGGTTCAGCTTCAATAAGCTTAGTCATATAACCTACATAACCGGGATACCTCTTCAGTCTTTTACTTTCTCTAAAGGTTCCTTTTGTTGTGTGTCCTTCTACTTCTTGTATAGTTTTCCTCAACCAAGAAGGATTTTTATGAATTTTGGGAACAATTACTTGTTGCACAGGATCACTAGGACCTTCAACATCTTCTTAAGTTGATGTAAGCTATTTACCATTGTTGTTCCTCGAGATGTCTTCAAAAATGGGTATCTTTTCTTTATTTCTTTATCATGATTGATTTGAATATCTTTGGATCTCTTGTAAGCCACATTTTCATCAAAGATTACATCCTTGCTTACTTCAATACAATGATCCTCTTTAATGTATATTATGTATGCCCTTGATGAAGCATTATAGATAACAAAGATGCCTTTCATACTTGTAGGATCCAACTTCTTCCTCTTGTCCTTTGGAATGTGTATATAAACAATACATCCAAATATTTGAAGATGATCCACACCAGGCTTATTTCCAGTAAACTCTTCTTTTGGAGTAATATTGTTGGGAACCTTATGAGGACTTCAATTTTGCAAGTAGATATTTGTTACACATCATTCTCCACATAAAAATTGAAGGATATATTAATCATGTAGCATGGCCTTGACACATTCTTCAATTGTTTTGTTTTTTCTTTCAACCACACCATTTTGTTAAAAATTATAAGGAATAATTAGCTCCCTCTTAATCCCCACTTCCTTGCAAAATGGTATGACCTCTTTGGATGTATATTCTCCACCATTCTCATACCTTAGGGTCTTGATCTTCCTTTCCATCGGGTTTTCTACTTCATTCTTGAATTCTTGAAACTTCTTGAATACCTCATATTTTTTCTTAAGGAGGTATAATCATGTTTTCCTTAAGAAATCATCGATGAATGTCACATAATATTGATAACCTCCAAGAGAATTTACTACCATAGGACCACACACATCATAGTGTATTATATATAAGATTTCCTTTGATCTTGTATCACTTCTTTCAAAGGGATTCTTTACATTCTTTCCTAGATCACATCACTGGTAGATTCCTTCATGTTCTTCCTTCAAATCAGGTATTCCATTAACAATTTGATTTGGAGATGGAAAAACTTTGTAGTGAAGGTGTCCATACATTCTATGCCATGGTTCAGAAGGGCTCACATCTAAGTGAATTATGGCTTGAGAGAGAGGAGTAAGTAACCTATACAAAGTTCCCTCACGAATCCCAATTATCATTGCATGATCAATATTAGATTCCTTTCCCCAAACCAAAACATTTCCATCAACAAAAGAAATTCTATCGCCTTTATCTTCTAGACAAGAAATAGAAAGAAATTTTTTCTTCAAACCTAGAACTTATAGAATATTATTGAGATGAATGCTCCCATCGGTCTCTAGCTCCAACGAGGTGGATCTAATTTCCTTCACTCGATCGCTCTTCTTGTCTCCAAGTTCAATTGAATGCGAAGTGGTTTCTTTTGATAGAGTCTGGAGTTGACTGCATTCACCTGTCATATGCTTGGAAGCTCCATTATCTATAACTCGTAGATTATCATCCTTGAAAGTGCCTTAGAGAGTGGAGAAGAAACTTCCATCCATTACTTATTTTGCTAGCTTGGAGATGATATTAAAGATGCTTTATTTGATATTCACAAAGAGGTTGCCAAGAAACTTGAAACCATTCTTCATAATCCTTGCCATTGAGAGAGTTCCAACTAAGATGTGATATTCAGTATCCTTCTTACAACTTAGCTCTGAAACCATGTTGTAAAATCAAGAATATTGTATATTATGTTTGACTTTCCTTGATGATTACTTGTGATGTTGTTTGGAATTTTATTACTTTTGTTTCTTGTTCATCAAGCAATTACCAAAAGCAATGAAGATCATAAAGAGACAAAGTACACAATCTTATAGAATCTATTCAAAATGAGACTTCCAAGTCCCAAGACCCAAAGCCAAATTTCTTCTCGAGCACCAAGCTATCCCACTAACAATATCTCTTTAAACAAACTAAGTCCTTCCAAAGACAGTGAAAATCAAAGCAGCTTCACCTGATATTTTCAGCCCCGCAACAATTTTCTACAACTTCAACCTATGATTTCGACCCTTGCAACTAGCCCAAAAAACCCTAGACAACTTTGCACATGTGGACAAAAAAGAGAGCTTATTCAAGAGATCTTCCTACTTTGATTTCTTCCTCTTCTTCTTGCGTGTGTCACTCTTCCTTCTTCTTTGTTATTGGAGATCAAAATTTCTTGAGAATGTGTTCCAAATGAGTCTAAGTCCTTCTTATTTATAGCCTTTTGGAGGGATCGAATAGGCCTCTTTATGCCTACTTATCCTTGATGGGGCCAACTTGGTCTTGGAGGATAAATTTGCTTTCTTGACTTAAAAATAAATATTTTCATTTGTGACAATGAGTCCAAATGGGACTATAATACATGACCAAATTTCTTCTTTGACCTATAAAGTCCTAGAAGCATGAAGAACATGCTTTGACCTAGACTTAAGCATAAAGCTCATGCTTTTACAAATATTATTTCCTTTTTCCTTTTTCCATACAAAATATACAATGTCATGTTTGAAAAGGTCATTATGAAGAATGAAAGTAGTTACATTCTTCAATAGATCTATTGTGATTCACCACCATAATTCAAGAGGTTGCTACATCAACTGTTGTTACTCATGGAAAATGAGATGGTCACATGGTGATTATGAAGAAGACTCTATAAGGGTCGAGTTGTAACTCGTGTTTGGGATGCATCAAATTTAACCTCCAGTTTGCTACTAGGTTGTGTTAAAATCGAGCCACTAGGAGGAAGCGAGATTCCATTCTATTTGCTTGCATTTTGTTCCATATTATAGCAAAGTAGCTGAGTGTGGAAAGAGAAAGGGAATAACATAGGGATTTTGTGTTCTGTAGCAACCCACAGGCCACAAGTCTCAAGCAACTCCATATAAAGTGTCTTCTTCTTTGTACTTGCATCATTTCCATTATAGACAAAATAGGGCGGGCCAATCTCACCTTCGATTTATGTGTCCTTCTGAAAGGGTTTCCTAGAGCATATCTTGGTATTCATTGTGGTTTTTAGTGATTATATTTACCCATTCTCTATTTTCCACATATTATCTATTGTATGCCTAAAAAACAAATGAATAATAACAAATATGGAATCTAAAAGGAATTAATCCTTCATATTTTAGATTATGATTTATTTTCACAGATATGTTGTCACGAACTATACAGTGGAATATCCATGGTAGTTTACATATCATATTAATATTAGAGTAGGTTTATTTGGGTATTTTGTGGGAATTTACAGGGGATCAGATAATTTTGAGTAAAAATCATAAAATCCCAACCATGGCTGATGAATCAATTTATTATATCCCTTAAGATCTAGTAGGGGAGAGGCTTTTGCAACTAGAAGCATAGATTGCAGATATAAATTGTAATGTGAGCTTCCTCATTGTGGCCCTAGCCAATAATATCAAGATTTTCGAAGAATATAGAGGTTCCAAATGAAAGATTAGATCGAAGGAGAAATTGGGGGATTGGGAAGAACCAGAGAAGTCCAAGAAACCCAAAAAGGAGAAACCAACTTCAAGCATCATGAACCATTCATAACCTCTCTTCAATATGGAAGTGAGAGTAGAAATCGAGCCATATTAAGATGAGATAGATGCTTTAAAATTAAATCACGGGCGACAATAATTAGAGGTTTATTTTAGTGTTCACCACATAGAGGAGGAATATAAAATATCATTTTCTTGTTTGAAATTGGAGGGCCATGTCTTGACCTGGTGGGAAAGCCACATGGAAAAACTTAGGGAGGAGGAGAATCCTCTAATAACTAAGTTGGAGTATTTTAAAATTCTAATTGAGTACCAATTCTACCCTTGAAGTATGTAGAGGGCTAGTGGATCTAGTGGCATCACTTCAAGCAGAGACATGGGCAGTGTATGTATAAGAGTACACCATAGAATTCAAAAAGATGACAATGATGTTGCCCATACCTCCAAAGAATTCATACATACTCTTCAAGTATCTGGGGGCTCTACACAACCATATACAAAACCAAGTGATGTTGTTCAAACCCAAAATGGTGGATAATGATTTTCTATAGGCAAAATAATACATGGAAAACATAGGCTAGATGAAAAGGCAGTTAAGTGCTGCAAAGTAGAAGGAACACCAGGAAGAGTACAAGGAGGGGAAGAAGAAATGGAAAGCGAGGAAGGACAAGAAGGCAACATTCATAACACACTAATGCAAGTATCCTAACAACCACTGCATATTATATGGTCACACAAAGGATATGTGCTAGAACTCATATCCAAAGCTCAACCTAAAGAACCAAAAAAGAACACGAAGAAGAAAAATCTCATATCTATATATTTTAGTAATCAAGTGGAGAACAACTTGGACGTGAATGAGAAGATTTTTTGCACAATACTATGGAAATGGGTGAATCTAAGTATCCATCAGCAATAGGAAGAGAAGGAGACGCCCGAACTCTTCCATATAAAGATACAAGTCAAGAAGACAAAACTTGATGCTCTCTTCAACTCAAGATGACAGGTGAATCTCATAGTAATGGATTTGGTCAACAAACTTAGATTGTAGGTTCATGATAATCCAACCCATAGCCATTAGGATGGGTCAACAAGAAGGTAGAGACAAAAGTAAACAAATAGTGTAAAATTAAATTTGTTATCAACTATGATTTTATTGATGAAGAAAAATTAGATGTAATTCCACTTGATTTATAGGGAGTTACATTTGGGAGCCCCTATATGTACATGTAGGATGAAATCTTCATGTGGAGAGCTAAGTGATATCACCTTATCAATGACAAAAAATCCGTCATCATTAATGCACACAAGGGAAAGTCAAGGTTTTCACTAGTAAGCGCCAACCAAGTTAAGAAATTGATCAGTTCTAGCAAGAAGTATGTTTTATTATTCTTAAGAGAAAACCCTTTTGTAAAAGTGTTAATGAGAGAAAAGGAATCCCTAGAGGGGTGCACCAAGTAACATATCTAGAAACTAGAAGAGTTTCTACATGCATATAGGGGAGTGTTCTAGGATCCTAAAGGGCTACCACCCAAGAAGGAAGTGGAGCATACGGTCCAATTGTTGCGAGCCTCTCCATTGCCAAACATTGGCTTATATAAGCAGTCCATTTTAGGATCAATTGAGGTGAAGAAGTAGTTGCAAGAACTATTGGAGTAGTGTATTATTCAACCAATGACCATATCTTGTGGATCACCCATCATAATTGTACCAAAGAAGGATGGGACTTGGAAAATATGCATCAAGGCATTAAACAAATTCATACTCAAGAACAGGTACCCCCTTCTTGAGATTGATGACTTTTCGGTTGAGTTGCAAGAAGCAAAATATTTCACCAAGTTGGATTTAAAATCAGGGTATTACCATGTTCAAGTTAATGAAGAAGATACATGGAAGGCTGCCTTTAAAACAAGACAAGGTTTATACGTGTGGTTATCCATTCCATTTGGTTTATTCAATGGACTAGCTACGTTCATGAAAATAATCAATAATATATTGTGCCCATATCTAGATTCAATTGCTATCATTTATTTAGATGATATAGTGGTATACAATGTTATTTGGCAGGAGAAAATATCACATCTAATGTAAGTGTAAGTCTTAAGATACATTCAAGAAGAACCAACTATCGGAAAATCTCAAGAAGTGCCAATGAGATCCAATTGTTGTGAGACTCTTCATTCCCAAACATTGGGTTGTACAAGCAATCCATTTTAGGATCAAATGAGATGAAGAATTAATTGCAACAACTATTGGAGCAAGGTGCTATTCAACTGATTACCTCACCATGTGGGTCACCCATCATAATTGTTCTAAAGAAGGATGGGACTTGGCAAATATGCATTGATCACAGGGTGTTAAACAAAGTCATGCTCAAGAACATGTACCCCTGCCTAAGATTGATGACATGTTAGTTGAGTTGCAAGAAGCAAAATATTTCACCAAGTTGGATTTAAAACTAGGGTATTACCATGTTCAAGTTAAGGAAGAAGATGCATGGACGACTACCTTCAAAACAAGACAAAGTTTAAACAATTTGTCAGGAATTCCATATGGTCTATTCAATGCACTATATACATTCACGAAATTAGTAAATAATATATTGTACCCATATCTAGATTCATTTGTTATTGTTTATTCAGATGATGTAGTGGTATACAACGCTACTTGGCAGGAGGAAATCTCACATCTAATGCAAGTGTAAGAGACATTTAAGAAGCACCAACTATTAGAAAATCTCAAGAAGTGTAGGTTTGTACGACAATGTTTGGTGTATTTAGGCTATGTGATTTGTGGATAGGAGCTTAAGATAGATCTTGTAAAGATGGAGGCCATCATGAAGTGGCTTGTGCCAACAAATGTTTTAGAGGTTAGGAGTTTTAACAGGGAAACATAGTATTAGAGAAAATTCATATCTTCATTTTCAATAGCTGCTCTACTCCACACCATAATATTGAGTGGAAAGAGTTGCCAGTGGGGGAAGGGCCAACAAAATCCTTTTGAAGAGTTGAAGAAGAAAATTAGTCAAGCACCAATTCTTGCATTACCAAACTTTCAATAGACCTTTAAAGTGAAGACAAACGTGAGTGGGTATGATATGGCAGTGGTCTTGATGCAAGGAGAAAGGCCTATATGCTACCATTCTAAAGTGTCTCATGAGGAGGTTCTCAACTACCCTAGTTACAACAACGATATATATGCCCTATTTCAAGCTATCAAAAATTAGAAACATTGTCTAATAGGGAAGGAGATAGTCATCCACACAGATCACCAACCACTACGATACCTACAAGCCTAGGGAAAGTTATAATAGACTAAGAATTACAAGTGGATGGGGTTTTTATAACAATTCCATTTAGTAATAAAATACAAGAATGACAACACAAGCAAGTTGACTGAGATGCTTTAAAGGATAGCCACATAAAAATTTAATAGCTTTGGCAACTCTAATGCACATGGAGCCTTTCACACATAATGCATAAAGAGAGGCATATACAAAGGATGAGGACTTTAGAGAAGTGTATCAATATCTAAAGGACTAAATTCATGCAATGATGGTGAAAACATTGTTGACTACAATCTCCAAAATGACTTACTCTGCATGTTGGAAAAACTATGTGTTCCTAAAGGTTAGTAACTACAACTCATTAGAGTGTCTCACACCTCTAATGTTGCATGGCATTTTGGTGTTGGGAATATAACTTACAATTTGCAAAGGTATGTGTATTGGCCCGAGGTGCAATATGATGTACTAGGTTCATTAGAATATGTGTAGTTTGTTGTACTGACAAAGAAAATAACGTGAAACAAGGTCTATACCATCCCTTACATATACCCGCTTGTCCTTGGGAAATAATTTCCATGGTCTTTATGGGAAGTTTACCAACAACTAGGAATGTATATGACTACCTATTCAGAATAGTTGAAAGGTTCAACAAGATGTGCATTTTCTTTCCTTATAAAAAGACCATTAAGGAGCAAGAAGTAGCAAACTTGTTCTTTGAGCAGGTTTGGGTCCATTTTGGGATACCAAGAAACATCATTTCAAACAAAGACACCAGATTTCCTAGTGCATTTTGAAATACAATGTGGGAGTATATGGACAGAACATTGGGGAGGTCTACAACATTCCATCCACATACATATGGGCAAACAAAATTAGTCAATAGGATTTTGGTACGACTTTTGAATGGTTATAATTAGAAGCATCTAAAGATTTAGGATGAAAATCTGGTTTATATACAACACTCCTACAACAAAGTAGTTCACACTTCAACTGGTAGGTCTCACACTTGAGACTTGTTTTGGATATTTTTTACCTTCACCTTTGGATATTTTATATGGGAAATAAGGAGGTGTGAAGGAGGATCTCATAGAGGACGCTTCAAGAGTAGAAAAATTATTGAGAAGATCAGTCAGGTCCACCTATCGGTATAGGAGGTGTTGAAGAAGTCATGGGAAAAATACAACGATAGGCATGATCAACTTAGGACAAAGGGGTCATTCAAAATGGGAGACAGATTGTGGTTGTAGTTGAATAAGAGGAGGGTACAAGGTTTTGCAAAAAAAAAGGCTATGAATTATAGTGCTTTCAAGATACTAGAAAGGTTGGAGATAATGCCTATAGACTCAGTCTATCCCCATACATGTGCATTTACTCAATGGTGGATGTAGAAAATCTGGAACTATATGAACCTTACATGTTGGACCAAGAACAGGAGTAGGTCAAACATTTCCCTAAAGTATTTAGCACCATATGCTCAGGTAGAGTTGTCAGAGGATACAATTTTTCATAAGAGGTCCAAAACTAAAAGACAAAGGAAACATGAACTTTGGCATATTAGGTTGAACTAGGACAACTTCCAGGTAAGGCTAAATGGTACTTGAGGGAGAAGGTAGAGAAAAATTTCCTCACCTCATTTAATTAAGCTTGTGATGCGAAAAAGCATCCAAAAATGAGGAAGTATGAACCCAATTATATCACTATATGATTTGTCATCCATCTTGATGCTTTCAGGTTTGAAAAATTGAAGGAATCGACTTATAGGAGCAATTTTATTGGTGGAACTTAGTATGGAGAGTTAGGGTTTGAAACCTTTTAGTCTACTTTGAGAACTTAAATTGTAAATTTTGGGGGTAACTTTTTTTAAGCAAGCCCTAAGCCTTGTGACATTATTCTACACTCAAAGACCTTTCCAACGGTGCAAGAATCACATCAATTAGTGTTTGGATGCAAAATTTATGCCTCTCGGAAGTGGACCTATTGTTATTTACCACCATAATTTGAGAGGATCCCATGTCAGCCCCCATTATTCATGGAAAAGGGGATAGCCACATGGGGACTATAAAGAAGACTCTAGAAGGGTCAAGTTGTAACTCATGTTGAGGATTGAATGGGTCAAATTTGCTTTCATTTTATTCCATATTATAGCAAAGTAGTTAAGTGTGGATAGAGAGAGAGCATAATAAAAGGGAGTTTATGTTCTATAACAACCCATGAGCCAAAATTCTGAGTAAACTCCATATAGAGTGCCTTATCCTTTGTACTTGCATCATTTCCATTCCAAACAAAAGAGAGTAGGGCGACCTAACCTTCCAACTAAGTATTCTTTTGAAAGAGTTCCCCATAGCATATATTGGTGCTCATTATGGTTTGAGTGATTTTATTTACATGTTCTTTATTTTTTGCATATTATCTATTGCATGTGTAAATAGTGAAATAACAATAGAAAATCTGGAATCTAAAGGAATTGAGCCTTCATAGTATAGATTTTGGTTTATTTTCACATATTTATTGTGATGAATTTTCTAGTGGAATAGCCACAATAGTTTAACGACCACATTGGTATCAGAGCAGCTTTTTGGGTGTTTTGTGGGAAGTTTTAAGGGATCATATAAATTCAAGAAAGAAGTCATAAAACCCTAGCGATGGCCAAAAACAATTTATGACATCCCTCGAGATCTAGGAGAGCAGATATTTGCATAGCTTGAAATGAAAGTCATAGATATAGATGGTAATGTAAGCCTCTTCACGGCATCCCTAACTAATAAATTGGGTTGTTCAAAGATTATGGAGGTTCTATCTTAGAGGTCGCATCAAAACGGATATTAGGGGATTGGGAAGAACTAGAGGAGTCTAGGAAACCTGAAAAATAGTAGCCTAGTTCAGGTTCCATGAACCATTCACAATCTCTCTTCAAGATGGAAGTGGAGGTGGATATCAAGTTGTATCAAGGTGAGATAAATGTTTTCAAATTAAATCATTCATTGTAGCATTTAGAGGTATATTTTAGTGTTCAATACATAGTGAAGGAATACAAAATTTCATTTTCTCATTTGAAATTAGAGGGAAATGCCCTGACCTGGTGGGAAATCCACACAAAAAGCCTTATGATGGAGGGGAATCTTCTAGTAAGTAAGAGGCTAGATTTAAAACTCTCATCAAATCCCAATTATATCGTATCAAGTATGTAAAGGACCAATAGATTTGATGGCATTAGTTTGGTAGGGATAGGGGCAAAGTGTACATGAGTACACCACAAAATCCAGGAAGATGGTAATAATGCCATGTATCTCTCACAACAACTTAGACGTACTCCTCAAGTATCTAGGGGGTCTACATAGTCATCCACGAAAGCGAGTGATGTTGTTAAAACCCATAACGGTGGATGAGGCTTCTGTATAGTCACAATACCTGGACAACATAGGCCAAAAGAATACGTAGTCAAGTGTTTCAAAGAAAAAGGAGCACCATGAAGATTCTGAAGTGGGGAAGAAGAAATGGAAAGTGGGGGAGGAAAAGAAGACAACAACCATAACACACTAGTGTAAAGATCATATCAGGCACTACAACGATTGCAACATTGATGGTCATACAAAGGAGAAGTAATGGAAATTACATCCAAAGCTCAACTTGAATAACTAGAAGAAGGATGTGAAGAAGAAAAATATCATAACCACAGATTCAAGTAATCAGGTGGAAAGTAACTCGGACATGGATGGGAATATTGTCTGCACATCAGTGCATAAGGGTTTGAATTTTAGTAGCCATCAACAATAGGAAAAGAATGAAATGGCCAAACTCTTTCATATTACATATACTAGTCAAGAAGACAAAAAATGATGCTTTGTTCAACGTAAGATCATGGGTCAATCTCATAGCAATGGATCTAGTCAAAAATCTTGGGCTAGAGGTTCATGATAATCCTAGTACATATTCATTGGTATGGGTCAAAAAGGAAGTAAATATTAAGCTAACCAAACAATGTAAAATTAAAATTTGTTATCTATGTTGATTTGATTAATGAAGTAGAATTGGATGTAGCTCCACTTGATGAAAGTGAAGTTGTGTTCGGGAGTCCCTATATGTAAATGTGGGATGTAATTTCATGTGGAGAGCCAACCAATATTACCTCATCAAGGATGGAAAATCCTTCATCATAATCATGCACAAGGGAAAGTTAAAGATTTTAATGATAAGCCCCAACCAAGTTAAGAAGAGTTAATGAGAGAAAAACAATATATAGAAGAGTTATTGAGAGCAAAGGAATACTTGGAGGGGTGCACTAATGAACATATATGGAAATTGGAAAATTTGTTATAGGCTACCAACCAAGAGGGAAGTGGAACACAAGCTCAAATTGTTGTTAGACTCTCCATTGCCAAACAATTGTCTATATAGGTAATTTGTTATAGGAGAAAACAAGGTGAAGAAGTAGTTGTAGTAATTTCTATAGTAGGGTGTTATTTGACCAACCACGTCACCATGCGGGTCACCCACCATAATTGTGCCAAAGAAGGATGGGACTTGGTGAATGTGCATTACTTATAGGGTATTATAAAAAATACGCTCAAGAATAGGTCACCTTTCTTGAGATGGACAACATGTTGGACAAGTTGCAACAAACAAAATACTTCACCAAGCTAGATTTAAACTCAAGGCATCATTAGGTTCAAGTCAAACAAGAAGATACCTAGAAGACTGCCTTCAAAATAAGGTTTATGTGAGTAGTTGGTAATTCCATTTGGTCCATGTAATTCACTAGACATATTCATGAGATTAATAAATCATATATTGCACCCATATCTCGATTCATTTGTTACTATTTATTTAGATGATATATTGGTATATAGTGCCACTTGGGAAGAGCATATCTCACATTTGATGTAGGTGATAGAGACATTGAAGAAAAACTAGCTATTGGTGAATATAAATAAGTGTGATTCAGCATAACAATTCTTGGTGTATTTAGGCTATGTGATTGGTATAGGGGATCTTAAGTTAGATCCTATGAAGATGGAGGCCATCATGTAGTAGTCGATGCCTATGAAAGTTTTAGAGGTTAGGATTTTTGTTAGGGTATCATAGTACCTGCGAAAATTAATAGCTTCATTCTTAGTAGTAGCCACACCACTCCATGCCATAACAATGAGTGGCAAGATCTTCTAGTGGAGGAAGGGCCAGCATAAGGCCTTTGAAGAGTTGAAGAAGAAAATTAGTCAAACATAGTTTTTATTATTACCAAACTTGTAACAACCCTTGAAGTAGAGACAAATAAGAGTGAGTATGTTATGGGAGCAGTCTTGATGTAAGGAGGAAGGCCTATACGCTACCATTCTTAAGTGTTTCATAGGGTGGTTCTCAAATACCTTAGCTACAACAAGGATCATTATGCCTTGGTACAAGCTATCAAAAAGTGGAAGTACTATTTGATGAGAAAGGAGACAATCATCCACACAAATCACTAGCCACTATAATACCTGTAAACCCAAAGTAAGTTAAAACATACAATTCATTACAAGTGGATGTGATTTTTATTGTAGTTCCATTTAGATGTCAAGTACAATAAGGGTAGCACAAACAAGTTTTCCAACATGCTTTCAAGGGCAACCACATCAAAAATCACAGTTTTGGGAACTATGATGCACATGGAACCTTTTACCCATGATGCATATAGAGAGGATGATGGCTTTAGGGATGCGTGCCAACAACTATAGGGATAGATTCATGTGGATGATGGTGACAACAGAATTAACTACCATCTTCATAATGGCTTATTCTACAAGCCGGACAAGCTACGTGTTCCTAAAACTGAGTGATTGCAACTAATTAGAGAGGCTCACACCTCCAAGGCTGCAGGCCATTTTTGTGTTGGGAAGACAATTTCCAATTTTTAAAGTTATGGTACTACCCTAGTATATAAGAAGATGTAGCTAGGTTCATTAGAGGACATAAAATTTGTTGTGCCAACAAACCAAGTAATAGGAAATAAGGTCTATACCATCCCTTACCTCTACCCACTCATCTTTGAGAAAGCATTTCCATGGACCTTGTGGGGGGTTTATCAACAACCAAGAATGGACATGACTACCTGTCCATGGTAGTTAACAAGTTCAGCAAGATGTGCATTCTCATGCCTCATAAAAAGACCATTGGGGGAAACAGATACAAAATTGTTCTTTGAACAAGTTTGGGTTCATTTTGGGATACCAAGGAACATAATTTTACACAGGGATACCAAATTTTTCAATGCATTTTGGACTACATTGTGGGAGAATATGGACACAAAATTGAAGAGGTAAACAACATTCCATCCATAGATAGATAGGAAAACATAAGTATTCAATAGGACTTTGGTACAACTTTTGAGGGGTTATAATCAAAAGCATTTGAAGACCTAGGATGAAAATCTAGTTTATCTATAACCCTCATACAACAAAGTAGTCCACACTTCAACTAGTAAGTCATTGTTTGAACTTGTTTTCGAATATTTTCCATCTTCACCTTCAGATGTTGTATTTGGGGAACAAGGACGAGTGAGGGAGTATCTCATAGGGGATGCTTAAGAGTATGAAAATTTTCCAAGAAGATTAGGCATATCTATTTGTACGTATATGAGGTGCCGAAGAAGTCAAAGGAAAAATACAATGCCAGAGATGATCAACACAAGACAGAGAGGTCATTTAGAGTGAGAGACATAGTACAATTACAATTGAACAAGGAGAGGATACAAGGTTTTGGTAAGAAAATCAAGGAAGTACGATATGATCCTTTCAAGATACTAGAAAACTTGGGAGATAATGCCTACAGAGTCAATCTACCACCATACATGACATTTACTTAGTAGTGAATGTGGAAAATCTGAAACTCTATGAGCCTTCCATATTGGACCAAGAAGAGGAGTAGGTCCTACCTTCCATAGACGATTTAACACTAGATGCTCAAGCAAAGTTGATAAAGGATACAATTTTAGAGAACAAGTTCATAACTACAATATAGGGATAACATGACCTTTGGTAGATTGGGTTGAAAGGAAAACTTAGAAGCAAGGTTAAATACTACTTTAGGGAGAAGTAGAGGAAAATTTCCCTCACCTTATTTAGTAAAGTTTTTGGGGACCACAAGCCTCAAAAAATGGAGATACGATACAAATTGGATCACTACATAATTATTCATCCATCTCTATGCTTTCAAAGTGGAAAAATTGAAGGAACCAACTTACAATATTATTGGCAATACCCATTTTGGTGAATTGGGATCTGAAACCTTTTTGGGCTAGTTTGAGGCCTTAAATGAAGCTTTTTGAAGGTAAAACCTTCATGTGAAAATGATGGATATTGTGAGCTATTATACACTTGAATGCATTTCCAACAGTGCAATGATTGCATCAATCAAAGTTTTTATGCAAAAGTTATGCCTCTCGAAAGTTGACCTATCATGATTGACCACCATAATTCAAGAGGATGCCACAACAAACCCCATTACTCATGGAAAATGGGCTAGCCATGTGGGGACTATGAAGAAGGCTCTAGAAGTGTTGATTTGTAACTCATGTTAAAGGTTCAATGGGTCAAATTTAACCCCTAGTTGGCTATCGGGTTGTGTTGTATTGAGCCACTAGGAGGAAAATGGTTTCCATTCTATTTGCTTGTATTTTGTTCCATGGTAGATAAAAGTAGCTAAGTGTGGATAGAGAGAGAGCATAATAGAGGGGGTTTATGTTTTGTAACAACCCATACGGAAAAGATCTTAGGAAACTCCATAAAGAGTGCCTTCCCCTCTGTACTTTCATCATTTCCATTATAGACAAAAGAGAGTAGAGAAACCTCATCTTCCAATTGGGTTTTCTCCCAAAAGAGTTTCCAATATCATATCTTCATGTTAATTATGGTTTATGAGTGATTATATTGATTTGTTCTCTAGCTTTTGTGTATTATCTTTTGCATGCATAAATAACAAAACAATAATAACAAACTTATAATCTAAAAGGAATTAAGCCTTCATAGTATAGATTTTGGTTTATTTTTCACAGATTTGTTGTTACAAATTGTCTAGTGGAATATGCACGGAAATATATATATCAACAAAGGCAAGGAGTGTGTTTTTTCCTCCTCTATGAGAAGAGGAGGCACATGAATGGCACATAATATCCTCCCCAACAACGAATGTTGTGGGATTATTCTGGGTTGACCTTATTTCAATGGTAGATTTGGCATAATGGTTTTTCTTGGTTGTCACCATTTTCTTACTTCGTGAGGAATTTTTCACCACTTGTACCAACAACTAGAGTTTAATCAAGGAACACACATCTTAGGTTTAACAATGATAGTGTAGTCACAAATTACGTGACTGAGTCTTTGACATCCAAAGCATATTTTTTGGAGGTTAAAATACCTCATAAGTTGTTTTAGCATTTTGTCCCTCACCTTGATATAAAAAGAACTTTCAAATATTTCAATAGATTAATCTTGGGACATACTTTGACAGACTAACTTACGGATAATAAATCCCCTAATAGACATTGAGATATAGCCCTTTAATTCCCAACATTGCATAGATAAGCATAAGAATTCCATTTGGATGGGGCAATAAAGTTGGGTAGATTGCTCAACTAAGAAGTTTTCAACCCATAGACATAAGACCACTAAGGTGTTACAACAAAAACAAGATATTAAATAAATAACAACAACATAATGCATATCATCTTTAAATGATATCAAAAACCTTTTGTCAAGTAGTAACACTACTCCAACAATGCCATCCATGTGGCTCCATGATATTCCTTAACCCAAACCTCAATAATGGGCTCATGTATGTTGTTTAAACTTTCCTATCATACTTGTTTGAAGGGGACATACATAGATGCACTAGGGAATATTTCTTGAAAAGCCGGACTTTCCCCTTTGAAAGGGGACATTGGTAGGTGCCCTACCAAAAAGGGGACTTTAATACTTCACTATAAAATGGAAATAGTAAGTTGGAGACGGTGAACCAACAGTGGAATCTACAAGTTTTTTCCAAAAGGTGCTACAGATTATATAGTGTGATTAAAAAGTTGCTTTCAAGTTGCAAGGTGGACAGAGTGAATGGGTGATCCTTTGAATTTGTGGATGGCATGCTTGCATGATGCTTCATTCCTCCAATAATTTATATGGATATAGACAAAATACTTGCAAAGTGAGTGTGTTTTGATTTTTATAAAAAAAAAAAACACCATAATTTTCATTAATAGGAAACTTATCATGAAGGTCTTCCATGAAGTAATGGAAATAATGTTACAAAAGATACAATTCTAGCAAACTAATATATTTTTGTTCAAAATATGTGCATTGACAAGTTCTTTTCTCCTTTTGGTCTTTTACACACTAACCAAATTATACCAAAACATAATGAATCTTCTATTTCTAAACTTAATTATGCTTTGAAGAGCCAAGTTAGAGGAACTTTAACCTTGACCCCTTTGGTCCATTCCTTATTAGGTTGTGGAGTTTCAAACTATTTACAAGTAGAAAAGGGGTTGCATCGTAATTGCTTCCCAACCTTGGCTAGTGATTCCTCATTTATTTTCGCAACTCTTCCACAGGGAACTGATTACACATTGAAAGGGTAATGGTAGGAAGGAAGGATATACAACAAAGGTGGTGAACCCTTCCCAATTCTCTCATTAAGAAGCATGTGAGAATTAATTGCACTTTGATAATAACTTAGGTGTCATATGCCATATACCATTCTCTAATGGGTATCTAACTCGATATTTCCCCCTTCAGGGCAGTGGTACAAGGTAACAACCATTATATGGTTACTCAAAGCCCTACCTTTTAATATAGTGCAAGGAGGTGATGAGATTCAATAAGGGGGAAGGGGTCCCTTAGTCTATGCACTAAGGTATAATAACTTTCCTCTCTCCATCTTCTTCACAAATAATTAGTGATTCACAAGGCTTACAAACATGGCTTGATTTGCGAACTAATTTCCCCCTTAATTGATTGATCTTTTGACAAACATAATTTTACAATATAAAAAATTCATTACTCTTTATTGACTTTGTTGCTCATATGTTTAGTAACAATTTTAGAATTGCCTTTAAAGATTATTTTTGAAATCCATATGTTAAAGCTTTGATAAGGCCGCAATTTCTTCATGATTATTTGTTATTCTTCATATTTTAGTTTGTTGCATTAAAGTTCAATTCTAACCATCCTCCAAGTGGAGGATTTCATTACTATTGGTAATTCATTTGATGTGACATCAAAGTTAAATTTTATCCACCCTTCAGGGGAGGATTCCATTCCCTTTGGCAATATTTTGATGCACATTTAAAATTAAATTTTACCCATTGAGGCGATGAAGGATTCCATTATTCTTGTAAATCTTTTTGATGAACCATCAAAGTTAAATTTAGATAAAGGAATCCATTCCTTTTATCAATCTTTTAAATAAACCATTAAAATTAGTTTTTAGATAAATTATTCCATTTATTTTGGTAGTATTTCTAATATACCAATGAAATTAAATTTTATCTACCATATTTCATCATTTTATCATTTTTTTCACAATGCAATGCTTCATTAAAATTAAATTTTATTTATCTTTCAAGAAAAAGGTTCAAAGATAATCTTTCTTCTTGACAAAATCCATTTAATGAAAAAAAGTAATTACATACCCATTTTAATATTAAAGAAAGATATTTAGACTTTACATTTCTTTTCAAAAAATCATTGTTTTTTCTCTCGACTCATCATAATACACCAATACTCTCTTGTATCAACATTTTTGCAATATGATATTTTATTAAAAAATAAATTTGATTCTGTTTTTTTCAACAATTATTTTCTTAACAACAATTCATTTCTTCTAAGAAACTAGTTACACTTCCATTTTAATACAATAGAAAAATATAGCCTGATGAGGGTGTTAATCAAGTTGTCAGAGCTACATTGACGAGTGTGCCATCCTTGCACTCCTCCTCAGGATGGCGTAGTAGGAGGCAGTTAATAAGCACATGCTAGCAGACAGGGGACTCATTGTTTTAAAGCGTCAATTAAGGTGATGGACATGTCGTGGTACAAGCTTAATGGGAGAGGAGGTGAGGACAATTCCTTAACCTCCATTATCTATTTCGTCTTGGTGGATTTTCATTTCATTCTTCACTTTCTATTGTTTCATTTCCGTCTAGTATCTCTTCTGGTATGCACCGAGCTCCACTTTGTTCTAGTAAATTTTAGATTGTCTGTTATGAAATTTCACTTTCTATTACTCATTTTAGGATAAGAATTTGGTATGTCTTCTCTATTCATTTCTTTGTCTCGGTCTTTGGGGGTAATTTCTCAGTTTTCTTGCTTAAGTGAGTCTCTAAGAAATTATTCTGTCTCTATGGGTCATTGTTGTTATTTGGGTGAGGTTCCCATGCTCTCTGACTCTAAATACTTTAACATTGGTGTATGTAGCTCTAGATTTCAATTTATTTCATTAATTGCAGTTTTATGGAGGTGCCTTAATTTCTTTGTTTACTGGGAATCTTCAAGGTTTTGGGCATTGTTATAGTTTCTTAATGTTAATTCTTTGTAGCAGAGAGTTTCAAGGGTTGTGTCATGAACCTGAAATGTGGAGAGTTTGAAAATATTTTGGGTTTTTCTCTAGTAGTGTGGTCATTAGGTGATGATTTAATTGTATTCAAGTTGAGAGTTCAGTGATCCGAATTTAAACAGGAATGCAACAAAATATAGATATAACCATAAATACAGAGATGCAATAGAAATAACACTTCATGTCATTAATATCAAATACTAAAGTATGCTTACAAACAAAATGGAAATAAAACTAGCTCAGGTGATGGTAGCTTATCTATGAGAAGAGATGTGGCGGTTACATGCCTCTGAATTGTGTTACAACGAGGCTCAAAGGCCTATTTATTATTGTGAAACAACGGAAAACCCTAAACATCCAAAAACCTAAACCTAAGAGATGAAGCGCCAAACTATGGGCCCCGTTTGGGTAAATTGGTACATCAACTTCCCCGGGTCGTAATGTTAGGTCCCTATACTACTAGTGTAACCCCTTATTGTTATTAATGCAACCCCCTTATTGTATTATTATGCCCACATAGTCCCCATGTTGTTATTATTATGCCCCATAGAAGCCCACTATTGTTATTATTTTGCACCTACAATATTATTGGTATGTAGGCTCTGATTGTATTGGGGCCTCTTAGACTCCTATATATAGAAAGGAGGTCTTGTCATTTGTATCATCCAAGAATTTTTCATTTATGTAATGTAAAGGAGGTTGCCCGCTCGAAGAGGCTTATTTTGAAGTCATTGATCTATCTTTTTTATCTTTTTGTGAGTTGGTTTCATAACATTTGGTATAAGAGCTTTGGATTCTAGGGTTTCACTGCTCCAAACAGGTCATCGTGGAATTTTTGCTATAATGTTTTCTCTATGAAGTTTCAGAAGTTAAAAAAAAAACCCATTTGATCCAATTTTTTTCTGAACCTCGGGTCCAAATTTCAGATCTTGTCTCACTACATTTTCGGAGATATGATCTAAGGAAGTTAGGGTTTTTGCAAGCTCCATAATTCCATCTCAAACAGGTCATCATGGAATTTTCGCTAGAATTTTGTTTCTACGAAGGTTCAGACTCTGAAATTAAAACCCATTTGATCTGAAATCGTGGTGAAGCTTGGGCCTAAATTTCAGATCTTGTTTCACTATATTTTCAGAGATACTGTCCAAGACATTTAGGGTTTGTGCAGGCTCCCGAATTACATCCCAAACAGGTAACCTTTGGAAAATCCTCATAACTTTCTCTCTTAGCATTAAATTGAAATTTTGTAAGAAGTTACAGAAATAGTATGGATTGTAATTGTTTGTGTATTTTTTTCAGGTCTGAAGGTCGAAACAGTGACACGTGGTACTTCGTACAAGTCGCTCTACTGAAAAAGTATATAATTAGGTCATCTTGGGAGATTGCACATAACTCTTTCTTGGAGAATCCAATTTCGATCAGACTGGTGGCATTAAAAAGAGGACACAGAGGGCCACTACAGGTCGCAATTTCAGACCTTGGAGATCTAAAATTTCAGAGATACAACAGATTCAAGATCGAGCTGCTAAAAGTAAGAAAAAGAATTACTTGAATCAAGAAAATAGAAACACCTAGTAAGCAAAATTGGATGGATGATTTGAATAATGTGATCGAAGCTAAGATAAATAGTTTTATATGTGCCATGGAAGCTAATATCGATGGTAGGGAAGTAGATTTGAAGAAAGGCATGGAAGATTTGAAGAAAGACATGGAAGGTTTGAAGGAAGGTGGGACAAAACTGCTACAAGAAAGGTCTCCTAATGACGAAAAGGTAGTAGAGGAAACTCATGATGAGAAAAAAAAAATTGTTAATCATGATTTCATAGAATCTAACATTGGATTGAAGACCCACCATATTCCAAATATTGATATGAGGAAGTTTGATGGCAAGGATCCCATAACATGGATACTACAGATGGAGAAATATTTTGATCTACATGATGTGCAACTATTACAAAAGGTACGTATTGCATCTTTATATTTAGAACCAAAACAATTTTTACGGTACAAAGGGATTTGTTCTCATAAACCACTTGTCACCTGATCAATTTTCACGTAAGAAATGATAGCACATTATGAGGAGACAAAGAGTAACACCTTCTTTAGCCAATTGATAAATCTCAAACAAAAGGGTTCAATGGCAGAGCACATTGAGGACTTCCAAAAAATTGAATATAAGGTTAAATGATATTCCAGAGAAGCAGAGGATTGATGTCTACATAGGTACTTTAAAGGATAACATTCAACATGAGGTTCACTTTTGGGAACCTAATTCATTGGAGAAGGAATACAGGTTGGCAAGAAAAATTGAAAGCAAAATTATGGCAACAAGGAAGCCTACCACTCGTAACTATAAAGATGGAAGTGTTCTTGCTCCTAGCCTTTCACCACCTACAAGGTTCAGACCACAACAATTGGAAGAAAAAAGAGCAAAAGGGATTTGTTACAATTGTGATAGAAAATACACTAAAGGTCATAAGCGTGTTGAGAATAAATTAATTTACAGAGATGGGGAAGAGGAGCAAGAAAAGGAATAAGAAACATCAAAAGAAGACGAAATACACCAGGAAACAATCCTAGAGAACGAAGAAAGGAATCTAACCATATCTTTTAATGCATTGACATAAATTACCACTCCTCAAACTCTCAATATAGAAGAGCATATCAAGAAGAAAGATGTAACAGTGTTGATTGATTCGGGTAGTACCCATAATTTTATTCATTGTAAGATAGCCAAGGAATTGAATTTCTTCCTATATCCAACATCAGAGTGTCAAGTAATGGTTGCAAATGGAGGAACAATAAATTTCTTTGGAAAGTGTCATAATATCAAGCTATCCATGGGAGAATATGTCTTGAATAGTCCAATTCTTTCCATTTCAATGGGTGGTGCAAATGTTGTACTAGGAGTTCAATGGCTACAATCTTTGGGTACGATAGCTTTTAATTTTCAAGAACTATTCTTGAAATTTTTTTTGGGAAGGAAAGGAGGTTCAATTAAGGGGTATTGTAGGGAAACTAGGAAAGATAATCAACTCTAACAACATAACAAAGCTTCTAAAGAAATAACAACCAGGCGAAATTGCACAATTATGTTCACTAGAGGTACCCACATTGAAATCATTTATTTCTCCAGATCTCCAAAAAGTTTTGGACAGTCATTCCAAGGTATTTGAGACTCCCAAAGGCCTCCCACCTATTCCTGATCATGATAATGCTATTCATTTGTTTGTAGGAAGTGTTCCCCCAAACATCAAGCCTTACAAATATCCATATGCCCAAAAGAGTGAAATTAAGTGTATGGCTACAGAAATGCTAGAGGTTGGTATAATTCAACCTTGTCAAAGTTCTTTCTCTGCTCCAGTGGTATTGGTACACAAGAAGGATGGATCATGGCGCATGTGTTTGGATTATAGGGAGTTCAACAAGCTTACTATTAAAGATAAATTTCTCATTCCCATCATTGATGAATTATTGGATGGATTAAATGGAGCAATTTACTTCACCAAGTTGGATCTTCGCTCAGGATATCATCAAATCAGAATGAAGATTGAAGACTTTCCAAAAACAACATTTAGAACTCATGAGGGTCATTATGAATTTTTGGTCATGCCTTTTGGCCTTACCAATGCACCTTCTACATTTCAAGGTTTGATGAATTCCATTTTCAAACCCTTACGTAGAAAATTTGTGTTAGTATTTTTTGATGATATACTAATCTACATCAAGTCTTGGAAGGATCATGTTCAACATGTTGACAGGGTGCTGAAACTATTGGAGGAGAAAGAATTATATGCAAAAATCTCCAATTGTTTCTTTAGAGTACAAGAGGTGGAATATTTGGGTACTCAACTAGCTCATATCTCATCTTATCATCCTGAATCTGATGGGGAAACTGCAATAGTGAACAAATGTTTGGAAGGATATCTATGTTCCTTTGTATTTGGTAAGCAAACACAATGGGTCAAGTGGTTTCCTCTTGTTGAATGGTGGTATAACACTTCCTTTTGTACTGCAGCGCAAATGACCCCATTTATGGCACTTTATGGATATCATCCACCGTCCATCACATCATCTTCAAAGGAAAAATATAAGTTTCAAGCAGTGGAGGATCACATTGAGCATCAACAACAAGTTCTCAAACTCTTAAAGGATAACCTCACTTTGGCGCAGAATAGAATGAAACAACAGACATATCAACATCGCAGCGAAAGAAGTTTTGATGTAGGTGAGTGGGTATTGATACGACTACAACCATACAAGAAAATGTCCCTCAAGAAAGCTAAGAAGGATAATAAATTATCACCAAAGTATTATGGTCAGTACAAGGTGTTACAAAATATTGGTACTATGGCATACAAATTGGAGCTTCCTGCATCTTCCTGAGTGCACCTAGTTTTCCATGTTTCATGCTTAAAGAAGGTTATAAGTGAGAAGATCCTAGTTCAAACAATATGGCCAGAACTTGACGAAGAACGAAAAATCATATTGGAACCTGAAGCAGTCACAAAAACATAAAATCGACAACTACGAAATCGATCAATTTCAGAGTATCTCAACAAGTGGAAGAACTTACCCGCTGAAGATTCCACATGGGAGGATGGAAATTTTATACAGAAGCATCCATAACTACTCAAGCATTGAGGACAACACTTTTTGAAGGAGAGGGGCATGTTAGGTTCCTATACTATTAGTGTAACCCCTTATTGTTATTAGTGCACCCCACTTATTGTATTATTGTGCCCATATAGTCCCCATGTTGTTATTATTATGCCCCATAAAGCCCACTATTGTTATTGTTGTGCCCCTACAATATTATTTTTATGCAGGCTCTGATTGTGTTGGGACCCCTTAGACTCATATATATATAGGAAGGAGGTCTTGTCGTTTGTATCATCCAAGAATTGTTCATTTGTGTAATGTAAAGGAGGTTCCCCCCTCGAAGAGGCTGATTTTGAAGTCGTTGATCTTTATTTTCTATCTTTTTGTGAGTTGGTTTCATAACACGTAACTTTGGCATACGATATTCGTTTGACGCGTGCAATACCTCATTAGAAATATCTATCTGAAGACTACAACTTTAGAGTTCCTTATTTTCCCAAAAAACGTCGTTTAGAGCCTCAAAACGACTCTGGAAGATGCCAAAAATAGTAAATTGTGCTACAAATAAGGAAACTGAAAAATTGAAAGAAACAATGGTGGGGATCCAAGTGGAATAGGCGGGTGGCCACCAATATCCACTTAGATCATTCCTCCCCCCTTAGGAATCAATGGTTCCCATGGTGTGAGTTCCTCCACGAGATGAGGAAACTTCTGCTGAACTTGGCCCCTAGTGAGCCACTTGCCCTGGTGAAGGAGTTGGCCCGCTTTGACAACTCGATATAGTTGGATCCTTTGTTGTCAAGTGTTCTTGATTTTCATGACCATGATCCGATCAATTGTGGCTTGTTCATGCAGTCTAGATTTAACTATGTAGGTGTGAGTTGTTCTGTAATGTTTGATGTGTCCATAAATGGTGGGAAGTATGGTCAAAGGCGGTCCACATTGAACACTAGGTGCAGGTCAAGGAATGGGGGAATGGGGGAATGCTGAGCTCAAATGAATTATCTCCCACAACTTTGGTAATGGTGTAAGGACCATCTCAGAGTGGTCTGAGTTTTTGATAGGTTCCGGTAAGGCCTTCCTTCTGCAAATGCAACCAGACTTTGTCACCCACCTAAAACTTGTGTGGCACTAATGTTGATCATGTCATTGCTTGTACATGGCATTTGATTTCTCCAGAATGTCATGGACCTGCAAGCGGATTTGTTAGATGTGCACAATGAAGTTGTTTGCCTTGTCTACTTCAGACTGGACATGAGCCGAATCTGCCTGAGTGGCTGCAAATGGTATGGACACATCAATGGGACATAGTGGTTGGAATCCCAAGGCCACTTGAGAAGTGTTGTGGCCACTCGAGCTGTGGAGAGCCCAGTTATAGTTGTGTTGGACATAAGGGAGGCTCTCATCCCATGTGCATGGATGCTTTGAGAATGTGTACAATCATCTTGTTGACGATCTCTGTTTGGCCATCAGTTTGGGGATGGAAACTTGAGGACAGAGTGAGCTTGGTGTCTAGAATTGACCAAAATGTACTAAGGAACTTGTTGTCTTGATCTGAGATGATAGACTGTGGGATCCCAAAGTGTACCGACACTTGTTCAAAGAAGAGTTTATCAGTGGCTTCTGTTGTGATATTCTTCTTGCAGGTTGTCATAATGGCCATTTTTCGAGAATCTATCGATGACCACAAAAACGCAATCGTTGCCATGCTTAGTAGAAGGAATGCCCGACGTGTAATCCATGGGATGGATTCCCAATGTTGACTAGGGGTAGGCAACAGAGTATAAAGGCCTTGCTTCTTGATGGTAGGTTTGGCAATGGTGCACGCAGTGCAGGATCTGATGTACTTGCCAACATCTTGTCGAAGATTCGACCAATAGAAATACTTCTGCAGTACTGCGACCATTTTCTCGACCTCGAAATGCCCAACGACCCAATTGTAGTGAGCTTGCCAAATCATCTTGGAATGCTTGCTTGAAGGAACGCAAAGGTGTCCCAAGTGGCATAACAATGCATCCTAGAGGTGAAAATATGGAACTTGTTGACCCTCCAAGAGCGTTTGGTATGTGTGGCTGAATTTTGGGTCACTTTTCTAGAGAAGTGGCCAATCAAAAGTCTCGTGCCCACAAGAGTTGAGCATGGTGGTTAATTCCATGATCGGTGGTCATTTGAGGCAGTCTACAACATTATTGGTGCTTCCCTTCTTGTACTTGATATTAAAATGGAACTGTTGCAGATATGTATACCACTTCTGATGGTGATCATTCTGCAACTTCCCTTGCACCTGTATGAACTATAGGGGTCGGTGGTCTATGTGGATGATCGTTTCCTTCCTGAAAATGTAATGCTTCCATTGTTGGCAGGCCTGCACAATGGAATACATCTCTTTGTCATAAGTGGGATACTTCCGGACTGTGTCTGAAAGTGTCTCACTGTGATATTCCACTGGATTCCCATGTTGAGTAAGGACTGCCCCAATAGCATAGTCAGAGGCATCTGTCTCGATCTTAAATGGTTGTTGCAACTCTGGTAATGTGAGCACTAGTGCAGAGCAGAGGCAATGTTTCAACTCTATGAATACCTTTTGTTGAGATTCAGACCAAATAATTTTTCTTTCGCTCCTCCCTTGGTGACTTGACTCAAGGGCCAAGTGATATGAGAGAACCCCAACAAGAACCTGCGATAGAAATTGGCAAGACCTAGAAAGCTGCGGAACTTTGTCAGAGTAGTTGGGGTTGGCTAATCCCAAATGACTTGGATCTTCGCTGGATCCACATGCACCCTCGTTCATCTATAATGTATCCCAGATACTAAACCTGGGTCATGTCGAAAGTGCATTTCTCCAAATTGGCACATAACTTGTGTCACCGCAGTGTTTGGAGAACCTGTCGGATGTGGTGGAGGTGCTCTTCCTAACTCTAGCTAAAGATCAAGATGTCATCTAAGTATACCACTACAAATGAGTTGGTGAATGACCGCAAGATGTCATCCATCAGCCTCATGAAGGTTGCAGGAGCATTCGTCAACCCAAAAGGCATAACGAGCCATTCGTAAAGGCCCTCCTTGGCTTTGAAGGCAGTCTTCCACACATCGGAGGGTTTGCTTGGTACCTGGTGATATCCAAAATTCAAGTCAATCTTGCTGAACTATTTTCCCCCCTTGATTTGGTCCAGAAGGTCATCAATTCGTGGGACCGGGTACCTATTCCAGACAATGATATTGTTCAGTGCCCGATAGTCAATATAGAGTCTCCAAGTCCCATCCTTATTTTGTACCAACACGATCGGGCTCCCACAGGGAGATGAACTCGGTTGGATGTGACCTTTCTGCAACAACTCCTAAATATGCCTCTTGATTTTGTTGTTCTCCATAACAGAGCGTTGATATATTGGTTCATTGGGCAACGACGCACCTAGGGTCAGATCGATGGAGTGCTTTACCTAACAATGTAGAGGCACCCCTACGGGGGAGGTGAAGATGCCTCATACTCCTCCATGACCTTGTTCATCTGTTGTTGTCGTGCGGAGGGGCCTTGTGTGGAGGTCATGGCCACCGTCTTCTTCTTTCCCTGAGGGCGTATCATCAGGAAAACAAATTTCCGGATTTTGGAAACGAGTTTATTGCATTGTTTTGCAGTAACCAAAGAGATGGCGGTAGGTTGTGCTATCTTTGGTATCCTATACAACTTATTTCCCAATGTAACGACAGCAGTGCGAGGCCTTGACTCATATACAACATGTCGCTTCCAGAAGTATGGTTGGCTTAATAATACATCCTAAACATTAAGGGGAGCAACGTCATATAATACCTCATTCGTGAAGGGCTTGATGTTGTATGGAAGGCGACATTGTTGGCTGACGCGAAGATCCCATCCTTAGTGAAGCCACCCGATGGTGTACGATTGTGGGTGTGTTGTGGTCGGTAAGCCCAGTCGCTTCACGACCTCTGCTGAAATGAGGTTTTTTTGGCTCCCGCTGTCAATAATGAACTGTAGTGGGGAACCCTTTACCCACATATGGGAGTGGAAGAGGCGCTACTCCTCCTTTGGATCTTCGTGGTGGCAATGGTGGCGTTGGGCTCTGCATCGATAATCTGCTTCCCTTTGTCATTCCCCTTGTTGGGTTCTGACTCAGATTTGGAAGCCTTCAGTTCTTCCACCAGTGACTACTTGGCCCGACACTCACTTGTGTTGTGAGTGGAGCTCTTATGGAACTCACACCACTTTCTTGTGTCCTTCTTCGACTTCATGGTGTTGTTATTTGCTTGTGGCTTTGGTGGGTTGTCCTGGGCCACCCCACCTTGGATCTGTCCTTTGTTCTGTGGTTTGAGGGCACCTTTCCCCTACTTCGGATTCACAGATCCAAAGTCTCGCTTCTTCTATTTAAGCTTCTGCTCGATCTTAACAGTTTATCAGTACGTCGTGCCAAGTGAGGAGATGTCCAAGAACTCCATATCATCCTAGATGTACCTATGTAGGCAGCTGCGATACTTGAGTACCAAATGTTTCTCAAAATCCTTGATACCCAACTTCATGCGAAGGGTATGAAAAACATTGGTAAACTCTGACACATCTTGGTCCCTTCCCTGCCACAATGTGGTCCACTTTATGTATTTATCCTCATAGCTTCGAAAAGGGTAGTACTGCTCCTTCATGGTGTCCTGGAATGAGTTCCAAGTGGGTGTGGCTGAAAATAATGAGGGCATACTTTCATCCTTCTGCTCACAGTAGGTTTCCCCTCAATCCTTGACGTGGGGGGCGACTTTGAGAAGAGCAAAAGTAATATTTTCCTGATTGGAAAAATCATGAACAGAAAAATATCCTTATAGAAGATTTAACCATTTATCTATGACATCTGCATCTACTTGGACCTCAAATATGGGAATGTCAAAGTTTACTTTTACCTTAAAAGGAGTGGCGCCTCTAGAGTGGCTGCTGGATGTGGATGTGCCATCGGTGGGCAATCGTTGAAGGATCTTGGAAAAGTTATCCATCATCACATTCCTTTGTTTCTCGAGGGCCTCCTTGAGAAATATTTTGATAGGATCTCCTGCTCCCTCGTCTTTCTTTTCTTCCCCCATTGGAGGCCATCGAGATTTGCGAGGCTGGAATTGCAAAGGTTTGACCAGTTCAAGCCCTAACTCCTTATATCTTGACCTCGTTAGGGACATGCAAAGAAAAAAAGAGAAAGAGCAGACTACTCTGATACCACTGATCCAAATTTAAACAAGAACGCAACAAAATACAGATATAACCATAAATACAGAGATGCAACAGAAATAAGAACTCATGTCATTAATATCAAATACTGAAGTATGGTTACAAATAGAATGGAAATAAGACTAGCTCGGGTGATGGTAGCTTATCTCTCAGAAGAGATGTGGCGGCTACATACCTCTCAACTGTGTTACAATGAGGCTCAAAGGCCTATTTATTATTAAGAAACAATGGAAAACCCTAAACATCCAAAAACCTAACCCTAGGAGATGAAGCACCAAACTATGGGCCTTGTTTGGGTAAATTGGTACATCAACTTCTCGGGGTCGTAACTTTGGCATACGATCTCCGTTTGACGCATACAACACCTCGCTAGAAAGATCTGTCCGAGGACTACAACTTTTGAGTAGACCCATATTAGCTGTTGTTTTCCAAAAAAATGTTATTAGGGCCTCAAAACGGCTCCGGAAGTTCAAGACCTGAAAAAACTTCCAAAAATAGTAAATTGTGCTACAAATAAGGAAACTGAAAAATTGAAAGAAACAATGGTGGGGGTCCAAGTGGAATAGATGAGTGGCCACCGATATCCACCTGGATCATTCAGGGTTTTATATATCGTCCTTCTTCTTGTTTTATAGGTAGAAGTTCTATCATTCATTGTCCTTAGTGTTCATTTGTGTTCATGCCTCTTAGACAAAGGATGAACAATAGGAGGGGTGGTGGAGGTAACATAGGACACAAAAGAGTTCACCCTTTTAGCTGTGATTTTTTTGCTACCTTCTTTGATGTTATTCCTCTAGAAGTGAGAAAGGAAATTTTGTTGCTAGAAAATAAGGAGGCAAGGGATCCTCCTTATTACTCTAACTATGAATTGGTGGAGGAGGATGTAAAATGGGTTTATAATCCTGTTAGATTCAGGAAAAGGAGGCTTCATTTCATGAGTTATCTAGCTCTACATCAACAAATAGATACTCTGCTACATCTCATATTTAAGGATAAACAAGTGGGAAATTATAATGTTTTCTCTTCATTAGAGGATATTAAACACGTGCTACACAACCAAAGGTTATGTCTTGATAGTGTCGACTCTCATTTGGCTTAGGTGGAAATCTTCTTCTTAAGTGACTCTGACTCTGGTGATCGTACTAATCCTTCGGCTAATAGTGTCCAAACACTTGCCCTAATTTCCTCTAACCACGACTAGAACGATGATCTTAGGTATATTTGTCATCAATTTTGCAAGTGTTATTCAAGTCTAGTTATTTATGGGTGGTCTCTTTCTTATTATCATAGTGGAGTATATTGCCTAGGGATATTTAGTTCGTTGTCATCTCATTGAGGCAAAGTGGGTAGTGGGGTTCCAATGTCTTTTGATATGCTAGTGTTTATAGTTCATATTTTTTATGAAATGGCTTTAGTTCTTTTTGGTGAGACAACACGTCACCCCTCAATTCGCATTCATGAGTATTATGGTACATTTCAGAATTGCGTATGGCCTTCATCTATTTCACGTAGTTATAAATCATGGGTTATAGTCCTATCTATTGAAGGCTGCTTTCTTGTTTTTTGTAGGCTGATGTTGTGTGTCTCTTCCTCTTGGCACTGCAACTCTCTTGCTTTCAATGTTCTTATTGCATGCAATTTCCTCTGTTTATGTACCCACTATGGTGGCTTCTTTAGTTGTTGGTATTTTATTTTGAAGGGGGATCAAAAGTTGGGAGTTAATACCGGACATTGGACAGCACAACACTTTTTCAAGTTCTTTTGTCACATTTCCTCTCCAGTGCTCAGGTCTTGGGTGGTTTTAGTTCTCCTAGTTTTCTGACCTTTGTGGTTCAATGCTTTCATGCTATAGATGATTTGTAATTTCTTGTAACTTTGTGGCACATTGATTTTATGAGTTCGCTCTATGTTGATGTGGGCATGGGCATGCTAGCAATGTAATCCTTTCCTTTTTTGATATATATATATATATATATATATATATATTATATATATATATATATATATATATATATATATATATATATATATAATATATATATACTGTTACAGATTGCATAGCATAGCGTGGAGTGCGCAGATCGACCTTAGCGAAGTCCCAGACTCAATGCTTCCTAAGAGTCCCGCCACTTTAGGTTCACATATGCATCAAAGTGCACATGTGCAGGCTTGTTGAACTCTCACGACTCGAATGCCCAAATGGAAATACATTTTCTTTATTTATAGAATTTCAAGAGAGCATCTAGTTTATTCTCTAAATCTGACCTCTATCTGCATAAAGTGTACAAACTATAGATCTCAAATCTAAACTTTTCCGTAGATTCTCTGAAATGTGGGTGAAGTCCCACCAAAAGTCGAAGAAGTGCTCCGAGTTTTAGATATTCGTCTGGAAAGTTAACCCAAGATTTTACTTTGGAGGATAGACCCCTCCACTTAGTCATTTAAACTGTCAAAAAAATATCTTCTAAGATTTACATAGTGGAGATCTTATCGGAATCCCACGATATCAGTCAAACTCACTATCAGGTGACTAGACATGAAATACAATGAAATACAACCCACCATGGTTCCTTACAAATATTCTGCCAGTGACTTGGATATCCATAATTATCATTGTCACTTGAGTAATATAGATGTTGCGGGCTAGGTGACAAATGAGCTTCTGCATGAGGTGGCATGATATTATAACATAGAAAGAAAGGAGATCCATACATACTAGGTACCCTCTCATCTATTGATTACAGATCGATCCAAAGAACTGAGATATTTCCTTGTATACGGGTTTCTCTAGTGGCTGAGTATTATGTGCTTTAAGTGTGCTAAACAAATGCTCTATCTGGAAGCAAAACCATGCCTCAGACTGTGCTGCTATTCTGATATCTTCTCGAAGATAATCAATAAATTCATGTCTTCTAATGGTCCAGAATATTCCTTCTCTTAGGCACTAGTCATGTATCAGTATTTTGAATCAGGGCGACTAATGATTATAGGGGTTACACATAGAACTACATTCGAACATCAACCAAACTTTCTTGGCATATTTGGTGTACAACAAGATATTACAATAGTCTGCATAGCTCAACCATGGCTCATACAGACAAATATATCTTTGTCCTGCAAAAGGTGCAAATCTAATGGCCCCTTGAAACATTATGGGTGACTCTATAAAATACATGATATTACTTACATTAATATGGCTACTAATAACCCATTTTTCAAGGATGTATTCATATGCAGGACTCTCCTTGACCCTATCTATGAGACATTGAAAACAAAATGACATATGACAATATTTACATTTTAGAACCCATTGAAAACCCTTTGGAGCAGAGGGAGGTACTGATGAAGTTGAAGTTGATGAATAACTGAACATCTTGATTTCTTTTGGAGCAACTTCTCTTGTAAGCAAATATGCTAAACAATTATATTTTCCCTTTTTATACTCAATCTCAAAGTCGAATCCATCCAACCATAATCTCCATCTTAGTATCCTATTATTTCATTGTTCTAACAATCTTTTGTTTCTAAGCATCCCGACCATATGTTTGAGGTTTGTTCTTACAATGAATCTTACTGGCTTCAGGAACAACCTGAATCCCTTGATTCCATTTTTTACGGCAAGGATTTCTTTATGAGAAGATGGATACCTGAGTTCAGTGTCATTAAAACATCCTGATGCATATCAACAAACTTCTTCCCTTTTTTCATGCTTTTGCATCAAAACTCTTGCCCATACTTCATTAGATGCATCTGTTTCTAAAATATAGGGCAATTCATGTATTGGAAGAACCAGACTTGGAAGATTTTGAACCTTTTGTTTAATAATTTGAACTGCAATGGTCATATATGGGGTCCATTCTATTCCTCTGAGCCTCTTCTGTAGGACCTTGACATCTTTGGCTTGATTTCCATAAAACTGCCTAATGTAATTGAGGCTTCCTAAGAACCTTTTCAATTGTCTGTGATCATAAATGGCATCTGGAAATTTTGTTAAAGCTTTCAACACATGTTCTTGTAATTCAAATTTGCCTTGGAATAGGATTAGTCCTAGATATTCAATTCTAGTTTTGCAAACTCAAGCTTAGGCTTGTTGAGGACTAACCCATGCTTACAAATCCTGGGTGAACTATCTCCAAGTGCTTTCTATGTTCCTTTAAATCAAAAGAACAAATTAATAAGTCATCAATATAAATAATAACAAATTTCAAGTCCCCAAAAATATCTTCCGTTCTTTTCTGGAATTCAGAGGGTGCATTCTTCAATCCAAAGGGCATTACTCGCCATTGGAACTGCCCGTGTGGTACCACAAAACCAGTCTTGTATCTGTCAGATGGTTTGATCCCTATCTACGAGAATCCGCTCTTAAGGTAAAATTTGCTAAACACATTATTATTACTGATTTTCTGAAATAAAGCTTCTTTAGATGGTAGGGGATACCTTATAGGCAACAAATCATCATTTAATTGTCTATAGTTAATCAAAATCCGAGGTTTACCTCTCTTTTTCTCTGAATGCTTGTTGACATAGAATGTTGGGCAAGCCCAAGGGCTTCTGCTTGGTTCAATCAACTTTCTTTCTAATAGTTCAACAATCTCCTTTTTACAGAATTCGAGCTCTGGTGGGGACATCTGGTTTGTTGATGATTTCTGAGGTGTCCCAGAATAAGTTTATTTGTAGGGAAGATCCACAAAGTATTGCTCTCTTTGCCAAAATGCATTGGGTGCATCTGCTGTACATTATGCTTCAATTTTCTCTTTTATTTCTCTGATATATTCTTGCCCTTGGATCTCAACATTTATGATTACTTTGTTGATTTTTGCTAGCTTGTCAAGAGAACATTCAACAATATCTGGGATAGGGTCTACAATTCTATTTACATAGCTCGACTTACTTTAGATTTTTACATTTCTTCCTTGGATGTTGAGGCAAATATGGCTTGCTTCTACAACAAGAGGAAGATGTCTCCTTACAAAATATTGTCCCAACAAAATATCACTACCTGTATCAAAACTGTACAAATTTACAGAAGTAGGAATTCCATTAAGAATAATCGGGAAATCAGGAGCCATAGCTCTAAAAGTCATTAATGTCTTATTTACAGCTTTGAACTGCAAGTTTGTGGGTTGCCAATAGTATTCAGGAATGGCACTATGTTTTGCACATGAATTCATAGCTCCCGTGTCTAGTTGTGCATCCAAAGAATATTGTTTATAACCATTTACTTTGACATCTACTCTAATAAAAATCCTATCTTCAAATCCCTTCACCTAGAGAATAGATGTACCTGGTTCTGGCTGGTGGTCTTCTGGTATGCATTGTAATGCTTGCTGCTCCCAGTTATGATCTTCTTCTTCTTTGAGCATATCTTCAAATTCTTCTATCATCATTGAATCTTTCAGTTCTGCAGGTTGTTTTTGTTTTTCGACCAATTCCTTTTGGTAAACTCTCATACTGGTTAGAATTTCTTTAACCAAACCTCTTTTCTCTTCAATGGTGGTTTCTAGATGCAATATTTCTCCTTGCAGTTTACTAACCTAGTCTGATTCTTCTTCTACATCTGAGAGATTCTCAATGGTGGGAGTAACTTTCTTAAACCCATAGCATTTTCTTTGATGAAGAAAGCTTACTTCTTATCTTCTTACATTAGACCTATGGGGAAACTGCTTCTTTGGTGGAATGTTGGATGAGGGTGTAAAGGAAATCTGTGCAGATGTGGTAGATGTGTCATTTGGATAATAGGCACCAAGATTTACCACGCTTGGGTGCATGATTTTGGCAAGTTGGTGCTGGAGGGTTGAGAGACATTCCATGAGTCGGTGTCGGATGGCGAAATCTTCTGGTGCGAGAGAAGAAATACGAGATTGTATAGATGCAATTTCAAAGCGGAGGCCTGCAGGATTTTCTAAATGAAACATCTTGACATCGGAAATGAAGTCAAAATCTAAGGTGGATTCAGAGCAAAACGAGTCTTCAGGAGGTGGAGATGGAGGGTTGGACTCATTTGAATCTGTGACTGAAAAATATTCTTCATTTTGTGGGGGTTGATCTACTTGCTCCCATTCAGTCGGACCATAAATATTAGAAAAAATGTCAAACAATTTATTTTGGAAACGATTTTTACCCTTCAAAGGACATTTGCTTGCCTAGTGGCCCGACTTCTTACAAATGAAACAAGTACCTGATTGTGCTCTTTGGGCGCCTTCTTGCCTTTTCTTGAAATATCCTTTTCTCGGTCTCTAAAAACTTTGTCTTCTAGGGTAAAACCTTCTAGGCTAGCTTTTCTCAATGCATTTTCGACATTGGTAATCACTTCCACATTGTCCTTTGCTAGTGTTCTTCTTTTTTGCTTTTGCAGCCAAAATGATAGGTTTATGCATAGATATCACAAACACTTGCATTGAAGCTGACCTGTTTCTTAACTGATTTGGCTGTCTTCTTTCAGAGGCATTATTTTTGTAGAGTAGATACAATTTGTTCATGGAGTCCTACAAGAGAAATATTTTCAATATCTATATTCTTAGCTTCAAATCTAACCCTGACAAGGTCTGGGATCCTGCCAGGCATTGCAAACAAAGATTTTTTCAAATAAGTTGTATTATGTGGGTCTCTTGCCTTATAAAGAAGATCCTGCATTGTACAGAAGAACTCATGAAGTTCTTTTATGTCACAAAGTCTTTGGCTCATGAACATATATGCATAATGATGACCATCAACCTTAATTTCTCCATAAAATTCATGGAGAACTGCCTTGAAAAGTTTAGCGACTAGCTTATCACTATTCATAATATTGAGCTTGTTAAATTAATGCATTCTAGACCACCATAATTCTAAGTTACCTTGGAAACCCCAAGTTATCCTTAAAGCTAATTTGGACCATGAGACTCTGTTTCTGTGAATGGACTTTTGAGTACTTGCCCATGCACTCCAAGTATGGATTGCCATGAGGATTTCATTTTTAGATTTGCAATTCATATTGGTTTGGTCTATCGGTGTCTGCACTTCTGTGTCTTTTACTGGATCCTTCTCCCTCATCTTTTACCATTTTTATTTCTGATTTGTTCTATGGTGGCATATCAAAGGCTCGGATTTGTGATTGGACTAGAGCCAATTTTTCTCTAGCAAATGAAATAACATTTTCAAATTGAAAAATTATGGGATTATGTATAGAGAATTGTTTGAGCAACAATGGAGTATTTTTCATTTTAGGGTTCTTTTCTTCTAGTTGAAATGTCTGGCTATAAACTTCTGCTGCAGTAAGCTTCTTCTAACTCAGGATTTTCTTTCTCTAGACTTAGCCTTAAATCTACTACTACTTCCATAATTTTCTCTAACTTCATATTTACATCTTTTAACATATCAAAATGCTCATAAGCCTTTTGACTCAAATAACATAAAGTAGAATGGAGTCCTCACACATGGGACTGTACTTTCAACACTTCTTGTGATAGGTCATCTAAATTATGTGCTACACATGTTAGCTGATAATTGTTGTAGTTCTGAAGCCTTATAATCTCTTGGGGCTTCTCATATATCACTTTCCTATAATGTAGGAAATCCAAATCAGCTACAACATTCCAATCTTTGAATTTTTGTACAAAATTGCCAGGAGCAAGCCTCCTTTATGGGAGTAGAAGCTTTTCTAAATCTTCCCTACCTTTTCTCTAGGCATTGTGTATCTCATGAACTTAATATCTCTCGGAGAGGCAATCTGTAAACATTCCTGACATTCTATTTGTTGGCCCAAATGTTCCTCTTTCAAGGTGGACTGAGGTCTGTGAAAGACTTGAAATCTTTTATCTGAATTTGGATTTCTAGAGGCAATACATAACTTGCATTGAGAGGATGATCCATACTTGTGTTTTTCCAGATGCCTACTGAGGTCTGAAGTATCATGGCTTCTGAGAGAGTGACTTCTAACAGGGCTTTTGGGCAATGTGGTTTCATTCCTTAGTCTAATGATTGGTCCTCTACTCGACTCAGAAATAGACAATCTTTTAGGTTCTGGAGTTGGAAAATACCTTTGAGACAATGGATGGTATTCTGCAATCCATTCGTCAGGGATTTTTAATTGAGAAAACCCTATTGTGATAGGAGTGACATTACCAGGTCTAACTACGACTACTTTTGTTGTGGCTCTCTACGTAAGCTAAGGATTGAGTGATGGCAGAGTTGTTGAGACAAATCGTAAACAAGTAGTGGAATGTAACTAGGCAATATCAGACTACTCAGTCATATTAAAGCCAGAAAAATGGATGTAAGCTTGGAGTAGTTCATTAATATGGGGATCGGTTAACAAAACTTGGTACGTGGGATGATGGATGACCAAACTAGACCATTGTGCAAAGGGGCCTCAAAATCACCTAGCAGGGCATCAGTAAATTGATTATGGCGTGAATAAATCACACAAGCTAAGCAAGATACATTCAAACCAGGTTTGACAAGAGGGTTCATGCCAAATTGTATTAGCCCAAGATGCACATACTTATAACCTTGTTCTAGTCCCCATTGGACATCTTTTGGTTTTATAAGAGGTATCTGATACATAGGCTGGGTAAGATTGATAGGCACATTTATAGAGGCATATCGAATACGATTGGTTGCACGAAACCTAAACATTGGAAGGTCATAAATCTTGTTAGGAGATATATGAGGAAGCTGCTAATTAGGAGTAGGGGTAAATTCTTGAATTACTACCCTGATATCATACAAGGGCTCAAATTTGTTTAATATCCTTCCAATCCAACTAGTTTTCTTTGAAGTTTTCATATCAGCAAAGAAATCAAAACTACTTGAGGCCATTTCTTACTACAATTCACTACTATAATTTCTTTTAAACAAAAACAATGCATTTCCCAATTCATAATAATCCCTCATTACAAGTGTAACTTATTATATTATTGTTCATTCTTTTATTCATTTCCCTGCAATCCTAATCATAGTACTTGTTGACGGTGCTAGACCCGCCAACATCAGGGGATCACCCCCGTATGAAGTCCCAACTAGACCTCACACCGTTTGGTGTGGGAGTCCCATCCGGTATGATGGCCCGGTTGCCATTATCTTAAAGATTTGCATCAACTCTTGCTTGTCAGCACAGGAGAGTGGTTTGCTTTGTCTTGCAAGAAGTGAGGTTCGCGTGCCTAGTGATTGTAAGTGTCTCTTGTGTCAGTGGTTATTTCACTGTAGAGGGAGAGGGTGGGAGTGAGTCCCAAGTTGGTTGGGAGGAAGCCCCAACTCTATTAGGAACACACAACACAACAGGACGTGCATAGCTTCCGGAAGAACAGTCCACACGGACGCGACAGTCATAACACACAAGGGAAGATAACACGTACAATACTCAGCAGATGAGTCCACGTGATAACGGTTGTTATAGCAAGTTTTATGTGAAAGGTTTGTCTGATGTCCAGGAGGGTAGCCAACACGGGCGAGACAACATTAACAACATATACAACACATTTTCATTAACATATATGTATTACAACAAGTGAATGAGTTCAAGTGTTAAACATAGGTTAAAGCAACATGCATTACAAGTGTTCAAGATTAGTCTTACAACAACTACAATACATGTGTGAAAACGTGTTGGCCTGTTAGCAGGCTTCTTAATTAAGTGAAAGTTCCAAGACACATAGTTACACCATACATCACTAACCCTGTGGGCGGGGCGTTGGAGCCACTACTTACTCCTCAAAGAAAAGATTACAGACTCTTGAGGCTATGTGGGAGGAGTTGAGGTCAAAAAGTCCATTGCATGTACAAATGAGGGGGTATTTATAACCAAGGGTGAAACTGACCCTTGTGGTTGTTCGACTACCCTCATGACTGTTTGACTTTACATGACTCTTCATACAACATGTGGGTCTCTTGGACTTCCATGTTACATTACATTGATTGATAGTATGGCCCACAGTAGAGATGTGGACGACATGACTCATGACATGAATCGACATGATAGTGTTGGTACATTCGTACTGCTGTTGGTGTGCATATCGAGCTGTAGTGCTACTAGGTGATGGATGTCCTCATGGTGTGTCACAGCTTCACCTCCGCATGGAAAAGTGCATGAAGTCTTCGATGGTCATTGGTTCGCTTGATGTTGCATTCACACATTGATCTTTGCTTGTATGTTGGTAAGCTTGATAGGTTTGTCCATTCATGAAAAGTGCATGTTCGTCCGTCCATCCGTTCGTGAACACATCTTGCATGTTTGCTTGTCCGTCTGTCTGCGAACACATCTTTGCATGATCATCTGTTTGTGAGCACATCTCTTTGCATACATCGTCTATTCATCCATTAGTGAACCTGTCTTTCTGCATGTGCTCCCTTTGTTCATCCCATCCGTTGCCACGCCATGTTTGTTTGCGTACCTGTGTCTGTAGTCACTCATGACGAGACGACATCAAATCCATAAGCCTCCTAGTCTACCATGATGCATGATCATTTCGAATGTAGGTGACCGGGAGATGTGACAAGGTTGCGAAGTGGGATGGAGGCTTCGGGCACTGCTAATGAAAACTGTGTAGGAGTCACTGGTGATGAAGATGGGCGATCCGGATCGATAGTGACTGTCTTCAGGGTCTGGCTCAATTGGAGGACAAAAATGCACATTTTTTGGGAGGAACAGTCCGGGCTGTGGGAAGGCTGAGCAGGAAAAAATTGTGTAGTTTTCTGAATGAGCGGGCAGCCGAGAGCTTGGCAGCAAAAACTGCGCAATTCTTGAGGGGAGCTAGCAGTCAACTGCTAGGTCACTGGCAACAAAAACTGTGCAATTCCTGAGGGGAATTGGTAGTCAACTACTGGGAGCTTGGCAACAAAAACTGCACAATTCCTAGGAGGCTGGCCTGCTGGTCACCTTTGCGCAGTTTCTGAGATGAGCGGACTGCTGGGCAGCGGATGATTTGCTCATGAAAAATGCACAATTTTCTTGGCGAGTAGCCGGTCGACTATCGGGACAGTTGGCTGGAAAAGCTGTGCAATTTTCTGAGGGAGACAGGGATGGGCACTTGGTGTCTGTTTTGCCTGTTTGCGTAACTTTCTCAGTCAGCGGAGCGGGCAAGGTCTATAGCCTCTGCGCAATTTTTTAGGGGATTCAGTCCCAAGGTGGCTATTAGGTCGAACTTTCCGGTTGACTAGCATGAAAGTTAATCGATTTGCTTGTGGGCAACGCAACTTGAAATGGATTGCTTGGTGCTTTTGCGCTATTCTAGGTGAGAGTTGATCGAGTCGATGGCAGGGTGATGGTCCGACTGTCAGAGGGGAATTCAATCTCCAGAACTTTAACAAAGCGACTAAGTGTGTGAAGGAGCGAAAGATGAATACGTGATCTTGCAAACACACACTTACATGAATTGAAGACGAGACGACTCAAACCATCTAGATACACATACTAAACATGACTGACCGACGAGTAAGCAACAAGTGTGACACTTGTGATTGATCGTTGGTCGACGTGACGACGCTTGAGTGACTGTGAATTTGACTCTGTGTTTGAGTGTAACAAATGTTTTCATAGTGAACACAACAAGTACACACGAAACGAAGACTTTGCATATAACCAGAACATGGTTGCAAGCATGACTTTGACATCAACATGCAAAAACTTGGTGAAATGATCAAGCAAGGTGGGTGCAAAGACTCACACGAGCTCACGGGGTGAACCCAAGTGTGTGCAGTCATAAAGTGAAACTCTCAAGGGAGGTTCCGAAATTGGGTGCAGGCCAACATTTTGGAGGGTGGTTGTAGCCGCTACAACAATACCCCAATGCCTTCTTTTATGAACCACCATATATATATATATATATATATATATATATATCGTGATGATAATATTGTATTAAATCAAAATCCATGCATGGATCACAACCTATACAATAGGTGAGTACAATGAAAATCTTTCGAGGTAGCTATACTTGTAGCCTCATGACAATCTTTATTCTCAATATCTATTAGCCATTTTACTATCCTAAAGACATAGGGTCTTTGGAGGTGTAAATTCACCAAAAGACCCATAAACACAGAGAAAAATTACACTCCATAACAACCCATTGTTAAGGAATAGTTGCGAGGGAAGGAATACAATTTCTTATTAGGACTCTTGCGTCCAAGTTTATAACTTTATTGGCGAGATAATTTGCACCATAATTTTTCCTTCTCAACATATGAAAGAAGCTTTTAGATTCCTGATTCTATCTATAATGCTTCACAACTTGCAATCCTTAGGGAAAGATGCATGAACAAGGTGATGGATAACCAATTGCGAATCTCCCAACACCACCAAATCTTCAATGTTTGCCACCAAATCTTCAATGTTTACTTCTTTGGTGAGAAAAAGCCTTTATAGTAATTCATATGACTTTGACACATTATTTACACAATTACCTAACCCCAACTTTATTCAATTTCAAATTTTCCATTAAAATTGAAAATAACCTCTCCATTATCACTCCTACAATATAATTTTTTATTAAAAACTAATTTTGGTTCTATTTCCTTAACCATCTTTCTATCCTAAGAAGATACATTCATTCCATCTAAAAACACTAACTACACGCCCATTTTAATATGATAGGAAAATATTTAATCCTATAATTTCTTTTAAGCAAAAGCAATGCATTTCCCAATTCACCATAATGCCCCAAATGTAACTGTTTGTCGTTTGTTATTACGTTCTTCGGCATTGTCTTATTCATTTCCCTGCAAACCATCGATGGTTTAGTAATCGGATACGATACTGGGACGTTTGTATCACCAGAGCAAGCCGACGTTCAAATGAAGTGCAACAGCGGGGAGGTGAGAAATTGGATGTTGGGAGCAACTGCATTAGAAATAGTGGAATCGCGGTGTTCGTATTTGGGTTTACAAGGGAGATTGATAACAATATCAGGAGACTTACAGAGAGTTCTGTAGTGTGAAGAATTCGGGTTTACAAGGGAAATTGATAACAATATCAGGAGACTTACATAGAGTTTTGTGGTGTGAAGAGAAAGGAAATAAAAGAGGGGATTCCAAGGCAAGGCACATGAAGACCAGTCGGTTCGTAGTGTTCCCTGTGGAGGGCAGGCGATGGTCCTTCACTACTGGTACTTGTACACGTCACTCCACAGGCACAGGTACAGGTCAGGCAAATGATCCCACTTTTAAAGAGCTCTGGAGGAGCATTTCCAATACCCCCTCTGCTGATCAAGGTCTCTCAAGGAAGGCAGAGCTGATTACAGATTTTGTGTCTCACAAGGTTGGTTGGTTGGTGTTTTTACCTCACGCTGTAGAATGCCTCTATTGTTGTTGTTTGTTGAACTAATGTGATTTGAATCGGTGACCTGCAACTAGAATCGGCTAATGATAGCCATCAAAATGTAGATCAAATTCACATTAGTGGCATTGCAATTACGCAACGCTGTCCTTGAATATGATTCCGACTGAAATATGACAGACCGAAAGATAAGATCTACTTCTTCTTGTCCTTGTCTTAGGCATTTCAATGCCAATAATCCTGATTTCTACTAAGAAACATCATAAAGTTATGAGTAAATATGCACGTTTTGTTGGGGTATTTTGCAAACAGCAAACGAGGCCAGGTCATGGTCGATGGCCTTGACTTTCAGATTGCTTGCCCGCGTCATTGTTGGACATGAGCAAAAGCGGAGAATTCGCAGGGACAAGTCTCAAATTTCATCCTCGCTGCCGACAGTGACACTCTGGAGGTAGCCAATAACCAGGTTGGCTATCATTTGAATCTCATGCTCAGAAGGCGGTAGTTATCATCCAGGCTAGCTATCTCTGGGATTCCCTTGTGCCTGGCCACCTACTTTCAGCTATGTTCTTAGATATGGTTACTGTTGTAATGGCACCTTGTGGTGTCAAGTGATAAATAGATGCTGCTAACTCTACACACACTCAAACACACACCCAAAAAAGGAGACAAAAAGTAAAAAAAAATAGAGAGAACGATTGCCTGGTTGTTCCTTTCCTCTGGTATCTCGAGGTTCCCCTTGTCCATTTCCACAATTTGGTGTTAACTAGTAGAGACTCTTCTAGTTTTATAACCTGCCCGCAATCATCGAATCTCTATTTGGTTGTGCATTATTTGGACATGTCCACTGTGCTTAAAATTTAAATTTCATCAGGATAAGCGAAGGAGAATGCATTTGAATCTTTGCTCCATCTGAACTCTAACTGAGGCTTCACATATCGCAAAATGGGCGTCTTTTTTAAACTATATTTTATGTAGTTTGGTCACAAGCAATTGAACATTAAAACTTTGTTATCTATGAAGACAGCAGGCTCTCAATCTCTTACGGAAGGAGTAGATCGTTGACGCATTCCATAAATATAGCCAATTTTGTCTAAGTTTGCTCCAGAATTTGTTGTTGTGAATTTTCTCTTATTGGCTCCGTGATTTTTCTTACCGTTTGAGCATAAGTTGGTGCCTTCTTTATCATTTCTTATTTTATGAACAACTGCTTCATAACGTATGTCCCATCTAGCAGATATGCTTGATCATTCATTCCATCCCAATTAGTTTTCATAGTTAATATCCATCCCTTGCATTAGATAGCATTGAAAGCCAACCACTAACCTACTAAAAAACGAATTGTGTTCTGCAGAGGCTTCACATTATTATTTCATCTATCTGTAGGTTGTGAGAAAAACTGATTGGGAAGAAAAATTATTATTTCATCTATCTGTAGGTTGTGAGAAAAACTGATTGGGAAGAAAAATTAAACTGTCTTTGCTGGTGTAAAAAGGTAATTAAGGCTGTATCCTTTTTTTCGCAGATGCAGCAGAAGTGGCATGCACTTGAGAACGCTCCAGTTGGAAGCATTCGGTACAGAGTCTATAGGTAGGTTTTGCAAAGACCCCTCTTTTGTAAGCTATCAACATTCAGGATCTCTATTTATAGAGTCTCATTGGAATTTTTGCAGTTTAGGGCACTGGCTACTTGATCGCGTGAAGCCATCTGAGATGTTCCTGAAGTCCATTCCTAAAGACACCACCAAGGTGGAAGTTGTTTTCCCTCTAAGGTTAGTTACATTTGAAATTTGTTTTTGTACTTCATAACCCTGGAAGGCGAGGTTCTTTCCTTGAAGCAGGCGATCTAGTTTTTAATGCTTACCATCTCTTTGCTGGCTTTCCGTCTCTGATGTCTTCCTACAGTTTTCCTCATTTCTTGGTATCTCCATTGTGATGTGAACATCATAAGTTAGCGTAATTGTATTATTTTGACATAGATTCAGTAGAACAATAAATATCCATTAAATGCAAATTTTAAAGGCTGTAAAGAGTCCAACTCTGTATTTAATTTAAATTTGACATCATCCACTTTTAAGTGGATCAAGGTAAATCAATGCTCGTCGATAAACAAAGTATCCATTAGTTAGACATGGGTTTGATATATTTTTATTTGGCTGACCTGTCGGGGCGTTGAATTTGCTCAAATGGTTAAGGTCGTCAAGCCTCATTCATTGTCGAAGAGGAGTTCATCTTTGTTAAGAAGCCATCTCTTGCCAGAAGGAAGCACAAGGGTACGATGAAATTCTAATCTCCATTTGCAGTTCATTGTCAAACTTTAGCAAAATATGTCCGGTCACTTAGTAAGCAACAATGATATTAAAGATGGGGTAAAATCTACATTAGAGTATTCAAACTTGGTTAATGCAAATATTTTTAAATTGGGTCAATAAACTCAAAGAAAAGCCTTAATTTGTCAATGAATAAGATAATTCTATCAATGTCCAACGAATGACCACAAAGGTAGGTCAATGGGATTGAAGAGTACAACCAGTATGAACACAATGTGGGAGTGCTAGCGCAACTCCTAGAAAAAGCCAAAAATAATAAAAAGAAAGAAACCTACATAAATATACCACTAAAACATATGTATAAAACTAAGTTGCAGGTCCGTTTCTGGCCGGAAACGAAACGGAAACTCGTACCGTATGGCCTGGAAACTCGTTTCCCGCTGTACTGGCCTGTTTCACACTGGGGAAAAGTGGCCACTATGGCCGGAAATGAGTTTGCAGGCCGTATGACGGAGTTTCCAGTTAACACTTGATGTTTTCTTTCAATTTTTAATTTTTAATTTTTTAATTTTTTCACTTCTAATTTTTTATTCGGCGACTAAAATATCTTCTGGATGCTTCTAGATGCCTCTCTCAAGTTATAAAAAAGAGGATTTTTTTGAGTGGGGCAGCCTAATGTTCAAGCCTATGGCCCTAGTGTTGATATGCAGTTCATGGTAATGTTAAATTCTTAAAGTAAAAGGATGAAAATGAAAGATAAAGGAGAATGTCACTTTAATCCTTTTACTTAAATTTTCATTTTCATTAATACTTAAATTTTTACTTTAATCCTTTTACTTAAATTTTTAACATTACCATGAAATGACTCAGGATGTTTGAGAGTGGTTTCGCCCTCATTGGATTTCATATGGAGAAAGTAGAATTTTAGATCTCACTTAAAATCCTGCAGACTTATCTATTTTTCAGGATTTCAGGATTGGGGGGATTGCAATGTTTCCATTGGATTTTGTCATGTACTAGGGTATGGAACTTGTATTTAATCAAGAGAACCAAACCCTCTATGCAGGGGAGAATCCCAATAATCAAGAGCACCTAGGGTGCTAGGGTATGGAACTCGTATTTAATCAAGAGCGCTAAGATCGTTTGACTATGTAGGAGGAGACTCCCGATAATTAGAAATTTTTCGTGGCTGATTTTGGATATTGCTATTTTCATTATGTGATCATTCACGAGTGAATGTGATGTAAATTTAGAGACTTTATAGTCTATACATTGACAATTGACAATTTAATCATAATGTAATAAATTAGAATGTATCATGTATGCTTTATGATTGCACATATTTCTTAAATGTCCTAATCTCTCTCTCTCTCTCTCTATATATATATATATATATATTGCTTTTCCCCATTTCCAAAATTTTGGGGGGCCACGTTTCGTACCCATCCTTGTTTCGGAAACTCGTACTCGTTTCCTCGTATCGTGCAACTTAGGTATAAAACCATGACAAAGGAATGGTGATACAAAACACTAAATGAGTTTGTCCAAGATTGGAGAGGTGGACAACCCAACCCAAGAACCTATCTAGATAGAGAGTGAGAGAGAGATTTTGGAGGGGCTTATGTTGTCAAGGTCTACTGAGTTTGATGGTTGAGGGTGAGGGGGGCAAATTGGGCACCGACTCATTGTTGAAGTCTTCTGAAACCATTGAGGAGTTTGGTTGCATGTTTTAGGGGGGGTGTACAAGCTAGGGATACTACTAACATTCAAGGTCAAAAGAAGGAAACTCTGAATGGATCTTTCATTACTCCTATAGATCTGGGAGGTAGTTTGACGGCTAGGGCATGCTCCACTCTAGATCCTTCTAGATTTGATATCTCTAACGCTCTAAGTACATGTTCCTTGATGTATGGATTGACACCTCTAAACTGGTTTCAATAGTGTTGACTCTTCTCTTAGAGGGGGAGGCTAAGGAGAAACCCAAGATCTCACCATCCCATTGTTTGGTGCACTTTGGAACCTTGCTTGTCGTTTATTCTTCAATATGATAGATTGATAGGGAAATATGATGTAATTAGTCTGGTCATTCTAGGGCGGGGCACGGTGTGCAATAGTTGAGATTTGTGGCTGAAAATATCCTTGATGAAGAGGTTAAGCATCTTTCATCCAAGTATTGGAAAAAGGTAGTTAGGGAGCCTCTTGAGTCCCTATACAGGCAGTGATAATGCCTCTGATCTCATAGTATCACTATAGACTTTGCCGCTTTAGCGTTGCACCTTTTTCTTTTCCTATTCTACACACACAAGCCTTTTCAATGATGCAAGAATCGCCTCAATCGAAGCCCATATGCAAAAGTTATGTCACTCGAAAGTTGACCTTCTTATTTTGTCCACCATAATTCGAGAGTATGCCACATCAACACATTAATCAAGGAAAAGGGGCTAGCCACGTGATAATGATGAAGAAGAATCTAGAAGGGTTCATATTGTAACTCTTGTTAAGAGTTGAGGGAGTCAAACCTAATCACTAGTAGGCTATCGGGCTATATTATAACCGAGCCGCTAGGAGGAAAAGGGGTTCCATTCTTTTCAAGTGAATTTGTTCCATAGACGAGTAGAGGAATCGAGAAGGAGAGGGAGAGAGCACATAGAGAGGATTTGTGCACTGTAGTAGCCCACGGGTCACATGCCTTACTTCTTTGTACTCACAACCATTTTCTATTCAGAGAAAGAGAGCAAAGTGATCTCACCTGTTAGCTGGGTTTTCTCTTGAAAGTGTTTCCTAGGTTATATGTTGTGTCAAATTGTGGTTTGTGAGTTTTTGTTTTGCTGTTTTCTATTTTTATGCATAATTATAATTTGCATGCATATGCAATAAACAATAATTTACAGATCCATAAATCTAAAGAGAGATAAACCCTCATAGTGTAGATTTTGGATTTTTAAGTATAATTTATTAGATTTGTTGTGGATCATCCAGTGGAATATCCACGTCAGTTTGTGGATCATATTGGTATCAGAGCAAGTTTATTTGGGTATATTGTGGAGATTTGTAGGGAATTTATATTGGCTAAGTCCAAAGTCATAAAACCCTAGCCATGGTCGACTAATCCATGAATAACCATTGTGATCCTGCAAATGAGACGTTTTCGTGGCTGGAAGCACAAGTTGCAAATATAAGTTGTAATGTGAATCTCCTCATGTTGGCCCTGAGAAATAACCTTGGGCTATTCAGAGAAGATGGGGGTTCTAATGCAGAGGACCAATCAGAGGGGAGATTAGGAGATTGGGATGAAACAAAGAACAAGCCGAAGAAAGGAATTGAAAGAGATCAACCCAGTTCTAGTGCTGTGAACCATTCACAGCTCTTGTTCAAAATGGAAGCGAAGGTCGATATCAAGTCATACCAAGGTGAGATCAACGCTTTGAAGATAAATCACTGGTTGCAACAATTAGAAGTTTATTTCATTGTTCATCATATAAAGGAAGAATAGAAGATTTCATTTGCACAATTGAAATTAGAGGGCCATGCCCTAACCTAGTGGGAAAGCCACACGGAGACCTTGAGGTTGGAGGGAGATCCTCTAGTGACTAAGTGGGATGACTTTAAAACCCTCATAAAGTCACAATTTTTACCCTATTGTGTATATAAAGGACTAGTGGATTCGGTGGCACTACTTTAGGCAAAAGTAGGATTAGAGTGTTGTTAATTTTAGGTATGTTTTATGCTTAGAGCAATTTATTTCAATTTTCACAGTTAGCTCAATACCTTATCCAGATTAGCAATCACATCAGCATTAAAGTAAACTACAGATAGAACATAAACATAAATCGTAGAAGACAAGCCAAGACAAGAGGACACAAGATGTGGCGCTAGCCAGGGACAAACCCCAATGTGGGGAAACCCTTGATCAATTCTTCTTTTATGTTCTTCAATAGTTCGGCAGAGAGAGAGAGGAAGATAGTACATTTACAATAGAAGTCAACACTTTGACTTATCTTTATAAGAGCAGAGATCATCTCTAAGAAGATGATACATGAGATCAGTTGAAGACATGCTACTTCAACTGATTCTCCAAGGTGAGTCCACCTCTCATTGTGCTGCACCATGTTGCACCTCACCGTGCTGCACCATGCTACACCATCATCACAATGTTGGGCCTCATGACTACTGCACCTTATGCTGCACTGCTGTCCCATGTGCCATGGTTGAACCATGTTGTCATACTGCATGTCTCATGTGCTTGCAACACCATGCTTGCCACTGCTATCCATGTTGTCCATGATAGCCATGATGTCCATGCTTGCTGTTGTACCATGTGCCTTCTGCCATGTCACAGCTGCTGTTCCATTTTGCCTTGCCATACCTTGCAGCTGTCCCATATGTCTTTAGCATACCTGGTTGTTGTCCATGTGTCTTAGCAGCACCATGTCACCTTGCTGTCCCATGCATGTTAGCAGCATTATGTCACCTTGCTGTCCCATGCATGTTAGTAGCACAATGTCCTTGCTGTCCCATGCATGTTAGCAACACCATGTAGCGTAGCTGTCCCATATATATATTAGCACTGTTGTACTAGTTGTCCCATGTACCATACCACTATGTACAATCACCAATATGGCTTCCACAGACTGCCCAACAATTTGGTCCAATCTGATCCTTAACACCTACAAGAAATGTCATGGACAACATACCTTAGCTCACTGTTTTGAGGTCTGATTTGTTTGCTGCAACTTAGGTCTGGTTAGGGCATATCACAATCTCTTTACCAGCCTTCTTTTCTGCCCAGATTTGCTCCAAGGTGATGTGGTTGCCCTTCCTTGTGGGGATGAGACCCTTCACAATAATCCTGGGTGGTTCTAGCCTTTACAAGGTCCACGGCCTGCCCTCACAGCAAGCTTCCATAGATTTGCAGCAAACTGGTTAAGGGTTTGCCCGTCCTCTAAACGGTTAATGCGGCTACCCTTCCTTGCAATAATTTGGTCACCTGAGATGGCCTAAGACAACTCTTCAAACCTTCGCTAGAATGATGCCTTAGTTGCGGCCTAGTCATCCCTTTACTTAGCCTGTTACAAAGAACAATCCTCAAATACATCCATTGCTCGGCCTCCTTCATCTCCTCCTCATCACGCTGTCCAGAATCTCCTTGGCCTTCTTAACAACCTCCAAAACCCATGCTGTTCTATCCTCTTTTTGCTGCGACTAAAACAGAGAATGTTTAGGGTGGCTGAACAACATTTAGGGCATCTTCGATTTGGACAGCGTATAGCCTTGTGTCCACCATAAGATTTGCCCTCCATGTAAACTACCACATTAGGACGTAGAGCCTTCTCTTCATTGTCTGCATCTAGATCTAGAGCATGCCTTCTCTATGACAATGTTGAGCTAGGGTATCCTCTCCTTAGGGCTATGTAGATTATTAGGATCTCTTCCTCCCACCAAAAACCCAAAGACAAGTGGAGAGGAAGAGAACACAAGAAGTGTGTGTGAGAAATGACTCTCAAGTCATCTCCTTTTATACTAAAACGTTGAGCACATGTGGGGTTTAATTCTTTGCTGACCGACCTTGACGAATTGTCTTATAACACAATTAAACTCATAACTCCATGAATACTTATCGGAACCGGATGATCTTTAGATCAATCCTAACCTCTCAATGAGAGCGATCCAAGAAAAATATCAGCTGCCATAATTAAGATGACCCACATGGAGTTTGGCCCTAGTTGCCAATTCTAACACTCCTTCTCAACTAGGGAGAACTCCATCCGCTGATCCATATGTCCAACTATACTATCTCTGCCATCAGTGCCCTGTACTGCTCTGAGCTCTGCTCTGCTCTGTTGAACCATGAAGAAGAAGAATTGATCGAGAATGTCTCATACCATTCTCTACTAACCCGAAGTCAGTTTTATTGATCCGAGATCAATATCACAAGAGAGTGTCTCAAACCACTCATACTGATCCTAGATCAATTTCATTGTTCCTAGATCAATGGAGGTCATCCTAGCATAGGGAGTATAGGAGATACAACGATGCGTCCATCGATAATACTACTATGGTCCCTAACCCCATTTCTCTACTCATTGGCCAGATGAGAGGTACTTCCCATGAGTCCTAGACTGCATGGGTAGGATGCCTCGACAGGAGAACCATTCATCTTGTCCCTAAGTCTCCACGGGGTATCATAGGGAAGGCTAAGCCATTCACCCTGTACACAACGCACCATTAGGGGAGGGTGAGTCGCCCCATGGTCGCGTGTTGCTCCAGTAAGTACCCCAAGCCCCCCAGAGCTCCCAGAGCTCAATGCATGCAATATGCAGGACCCTCATAAGAGGGTCTCTCAACGACTCCAAGTCGTTTGGGAAAGTCACAAATTTGACCTTTCCTTGGGGCTTTGACAAGATGTTTGCGACCTGTACATCAGTGTCAATGCGATGGAGCCTCCTCGCTCATCGACATACCATATCCTAGATAAGGTAGTATCTGATGTCTATCTGCTGGAGCAATCATAGAATACGGGATTCCTCAACAATCGAATCCCCCCTGGTTGTCACAGAGGATCACGGTGGTATCCATCATGTGTACATACTACAAGCAGCTCGCTGAAGAGCTTCCACAACCAGGTAGCTTCACACGAGATCATACTCATAGCGATGCTTTTAGCAACCGACTTCTGCTTCCTGCTCATCCAAGATATCGAACAAAACCCAAAGAGAACTAGCACTCGGACGTGCTCTTGCGATCCTCTACACTGCTTGCCCAGTCAGTATTCGAATAATCATGCAACTTTAAATTTCCGACAGTGTATCTCAATCTATGAGAGATAAGGCCCTAAAGATATCTTAGAAGATTCTTGGCACCAATCCAGTGAGGCTCAACCATATATGAGCTCATCTTGCTAACTACAAAACATATATTTGGATGGAAGTTCACCAAGAACGTCAATGCGAATGAGTTTATGAAACTTAGAGACATTTCCCAAATCTGGTTCGGCATCACTACCGCTTAACTTCTGAAAGTTAAGCTCCATTGAGGTAGTCATAGGCTTGCAGTTCACCATTCCAAATCCGGAATCCAACTCCCTCTTACTTCTGCAAATAAGAGGGTCTGCACCTGTCAGAGGTCGTCCTCAGAAGGTGCTGGTATGAGAGGTCTATCATCCACAACCTTCAAGTAATGGTTTGGATCGACTTCACTCTTAGCGAATCTCAATTTCATTAGACATATATCAATCCTCTCATACTATGCCTGGGGTGTTTTGCTTCAAGCCATAGAGGGATTTCTTCCACCTGCATACATGAGATTCCTGATCATGAATCTCAAACCCCTCGGGTTGTTCCAAACCTGTGGACCTACTATGTGAGGGGAATGGTCCCCTTGTAAGATTTTCCTTTGGTACATTTCGGACATGTACCTTCATGCTCTTCTTGAATCCAAGTATCAGAGTCACCATTGGGTAGGGCCCCATAATAAGTAGACCTCCGGTGCTATAGATGAGATGTGCCAATAGACATGATTCCTAATGGACCATCCTGCAATTTGATACCTAAGTTGCACGAAACGGGGAAACGGGGAAACGAGACGAAACGCGGAAGCGAAACGAAACGCGACCTCCCCAAATTTTGGAAACGGGGAAACGCGAATATATATAATAATATTTTATATATATATATATATATAAACATTTAAAATTTTAAAAATTATAAAGCATTAATGAATTATGATACATTTACTTAAACATTTTAACATTAAGATTAAATTTACATCACAATGATCACATTTACTCATGAGTCATGAGTCATCACATAATGAAAATAAAAATATAGGAACTGGAAAATCCAAAATCAGCCTTTATTTATATTAGTATATGAGGCTGCAAGTACAATAAAGACTATAAGGCTGCAAGAACTATAGAGACAAGTCACAAAAGACTAATCCTCATCAAAAATAGAAGCAGCAGAATGCTCAAGAGTGGATGGTGGTGCTGAAGAAGATGATGCACCAACTCCACTTCCAGAATCCTTCTCAATATTCAGGGCAGCAAGAGAGAGCTCCAAATCAGGATTTTCTGCATCCACATCCCATTCTTTAGAAGGACCACTGTTGTATTCTGGACCCCTACGAGATGCAAGGCGAAGGTTGGAGTGCACATAAACAAGATCCTCTGCTTTCTGTGAGCCCAACCTATTGCGCTTCACAAAATGAATAAAACCATAAGTGCTCCAATTCCTTTCTGCTGATGAAGAGCTTGCCACTTGTGAAAGAATACGAATGGCAAGGCTTTGCAAATGTACACCATTTGCTCTATGACAAATCCACCACCTAACTGGATTCATGGTGCTTCTCTCCTCCAAAGCTGATATATCTGCATAATCATCTATTCCTGCAGCAAACATGGCAAATTCTTCCTTTACCTCCCTATGTAGGTGAGAAGGAAACATTCTCATTAGTGCCTTTTTCACCCCAGCAGCCACCTCTCTATCCTTATGGGGTGCCTTCCTCTTCCCATTGCTTTTAGCAATAAGCTCCTCATCATAAACTTTGGGGTTCAAAGCATGTGCTAAAGTGTGCAATGGTGTATTGAAATTGTTCCACCTGTCAACCATGATTTTCTTGATCAAACCAGCAAAATGATCATCAACAAACAGAAGTTGTGGAGACTCCTGCGAAATGATTTCCATAGTTTTCTCAACCATGGAATCCATGCCATCATATACCTCTCCCAAGAAAGGTTGGTCAGTGTCAGCACTCCGGAGAAGCTCAAATGCAGGGGTTGTGAACTTTAGCAAGAAATCTACCTTGCTCCACCAATCCTCATCAAGGCACAATCTACGCACCATAGATCCCCGCTCTGAATCTGCTTGTCTCCACTCAATCCACAGTTGACTCACCACCATAGAAACTAATGCATGCTTAACCTCAACAAGGCGGCGCAACATCACGAAGTTTGAGGCATATCTTGTCTCAGCAACTTTTAACAACTCCAATTTGGAGTACTCTCGAAATATGGCCTGAGAATGGTGGTGGTTGGTGATGAATTTGATAATCTCCCTTGCATCCCCTGTGACTTCCTTTATCCAAGAAACTTTGTTGTCGATCTCCTCTAAGATCAGATTCAGATTATGGACAATGCATGGTGTCCAAAATATGTTGTCATACCTCCCCTCAATAATCAAACCTGCAGCTTTGCACACTGGTGCATTATCCGTGATAATTTGCACCACCCTGTTAGCCCCTATTTGTTCAATAGCTTTTATAATAACATCAGCTATGAACTGTGCATCTTTCACCTCTCCTGAGCAGTCTTCTGCCTTGATAAACATTGCTCCTTTGGGGGAAGTGGCAATGATATTTATCAATGGTCTGCGCCTCATATCTGTCCAACCATCTGAGACTATGGTAACCCCAGAGCTACTCCAGGAAGAACGAATTGGAGATAAAACGTCCTCCACAAGTTCCCTCTCATTTTTGAGAAGCTGGGTTCTGACTTTCTCATAGTTGGGCCCCTTGTACCCTTGAGGAGCTTTGTTCACTGCCCTTAACATATCTTGCCAGTAAGGAGAGCGAACCACATTGAATGGGATTCCACATGCATAAATGCACCTGGCAACTCTGGAATCAGCTTCTTCTCTTGCTTGCACATTCACCAATCTAGCAATCCTGCTATCCTGAACTGATTGGGATGCCCCTGAGCCTCTGGTATGTTTGGGTGTTGCTTGTTCATGTTCTTCACTGTGACCCAGACCACCTCTCCTCTTTCTTGCTTCAAGTACAATCCTTGGCTCAACGTTAGATGTAGCCTGAGTATGCTCATCATGCCTCCTCTTAGTGCCATCCGCCTCATCTTGCTCTCTTTGATACGCCCTCCTTACCAACGGATCTGCTGTTTTTGTGCAGCCCACAATCCCCTGTCCTCCTGAATGCAACAGATGCGCCTTCACTCTTGGGTAGGAGCCCTTGAACTCCTTGCTGCAAAGAGTGCATCGCCATTCCCATGAGCCACCACCTGCACATTTCTGAAGCTTCGTCACATGCCTCCAAAGAGGATAATATTCAGCCCTTGGGTTGGCCCTAGGGTTTGAGGTTGCAGCTACACTTTGGCTGGAAGCCATTGCTGCAAAAATACATTAAAAAAACAAATCTGTAAATAATAAACCCTAGAAAAACGTTTTTCATAATTTTGGCTGTATAAACCCTAGATAAATTAAAGAATTAGTAAGAAAAAAACTAAGAAATGAATGTGGCTTACCGGAATAAATTATCTGTGGCTGAATCTACCCGGAAATGCTAGAAAAAAGAAGAGAAATATGGCTGTAGCTGAGGCAAATCTGCTGCTACAGAAATCTCTTGCTGAAGTCTCCTTCTCTTGCTGCTGAAATCTCTTTCTCCCACTGCTGAAATCTCCCTTGCTCAATGCTCAAAACACCAGCTACTCTCCCTTGCTCAATGCTCAAAACAACTGCCAATCTCCCTTGCTCAATGCTCAAAACAACTGCCAATCTCCCTTGCTCAATGCTCCTTGCTGAATAGTGTGATGAGACAATGAGAGGCACTGCTATTATATAGCTTTCAAAATCGATTCTAGAACTAATTAGAAACCCTAAACCCAATCAGCAACCAATCAGAAATTAATCAGCAAAAAAAAAATTAAAAAACACAAGTGAAAAAATCGGAAACGAGGCCCGTACGGCTTGGAAACTCGTTTCCGTACGTACGGGCGCGTTTCCGTTTCAGGAAACGCGCC
>APFE031019257.1:303283-331482 GCA_000404065.3 Pinus taeda
CGTACGTACGGGCGCGTTTCCGTTTCAGGAAACGCGCCCGTACGTACGGAAACGAGTTTCCAAGCCGTACGGTACGGGGAAACTCGTTTCCGTATCGTTTCCTGAGGGAAACGACCCCTAGGGGCACGTTTCCTGCAACTTAGTTTGATACAAATTGCCAACCCTGAACCCATGAGTAAAAGCATCTTTGGAAATTCTATTTTCAAACACGTACCTTTCCATCGATGAATGCCACCATGAAACCTTTGACTTCCATTGCCAACCCTAAACCCATGAGTAAAAGCATCTTTGGAAATTCTATTTTCAAACATGTACCTTTCCATCGATGAATGCCATCTTGAAACCTTTGACTTCCATTGTCGGAATGGACACTAGGTTCTTCTTGCGATTAGGTACATAAAGAGATTCTCGTAAATGAATTGAGTTACCCTTATTCAATTGAGGGGTAACATTCCCTACACCCTTTCCGGGATAGGTGGCATCGACTCCAAGTATAATCCCATGATTGTTTTCAAATTAGAGAGAGCACTCTTCTATCCGATGGAGTGCCTTGAAGCACTACATTCAATAAGCCAAATTCCCAAAGAATCTGAAGGAGAGGGCCAATACAAGATAACACTTTTTTATCTTATTAGAAACAACATTTGATTCTTCATACCCGGGGTTCCTTGCTTTCTTTGAAGAGTTGGCCGTTTCCTTGATGACCTGCATTACCTGTCATTCCTTCAATCGTTGAAGATGTCCCTGGAATGATTGTTATCTTCGTCAAGGGATGTGTCCTTGCCATTCGGACACTCCTTCACATAATGGCCGAACTTATTGCAACCAAGGCATCTGCCTTTCCTTCCACCCTTAGATCTGGACTTCCCAATGAAGTGACCTTTTAGGTAGGCCATCAAAAGCTTCTGTTGCGCCATTTTGATAATATACTCTGCTTCGACTTCACCCTTGGTGAATTTGAAGAGGGATGATGAATCCATTGATCCTTTTGTCCTTTCCCAACTGTCTTTGGTGATTGCTCTTGCTTGGGCTTTGTCTTCACCTCAGCTCTGATACCATGTTAATTTTAGGTATGTTCTATGCTTAGAGCAATTTATTTCATTTTTCACAGTTACCTCAATATCTTTTCCAGATTAGCAATCACATCAGCATTAAAGTAAACTGCAGATAGAACATAAACATAAATCGCAGAAGACAAGCCAAGACAAGAGGACAGAAGATGTGGTGCTAGCCAGGGACAAACCCCAATGTGGGGAAACCCTTGATCAATTCTTCTTTTATGTTCTTCAATAGTTCAGCAAAGAGAGAGAGAGATAGTACATTTACAACAACAGTCAACACTTTGACTTATCTATATAAGAGCAGAGATCATCTCTAAGAAGATGATACATGAGATCAGTTGAAGACATGCTGCTTCCACTGATTCTCCAAGGTGACTCCACCTCTCATTGTGCTGCATCTCGTCATCACGCTGCACCTCACCGTGCTGCACCATGCTGCACCCATCATCACAATGTTGGACCTCATGACTGCTGCACCTTATACTGCACTGCTGTCCCAGGTGCCATGGTTGAACCATGTTGTCAAACTGCATGTCTCATATGCTTGCAGCACCATGCTTGCCATTGCTATCCATTTTGTCCATGATAACCATGATGTCCATGCTTGCTGTTGTACCTTGTGCCTTCTGCCATGTCACAGCTGCTGTCCCATTTTGCCTTGCCATACCTTGCAGCTGTCCCATATGTCTTAGCATACCTGGCTGCTGTCCACGTGTCTTAGCAGCACCATGTCACCTTGCTGTCCCATGCATGTTAGCAGCATTATGTCACCTTGCTGTCCCATGCATGTTAGTAGCACAATGTCCTTGCTGTCCCATGCATGTTAACAACACCATGTAGCGTAGCTGTCCCATATATATATTAGCACTGTTGTACTAGTTGTCCCATGTACCATACCACTATGTACAGTCACCAATTTGGCTCCCACAGACTACCCAACAACCTGGTCCAATCTGATCCTCAACACCTACAAGAAATGTCATGGACAACATACCTTAGCTCACTGTTTTGAGGTCTGATTTGTTTGCTGCAACTTAGGTTTGGTTAGGGCATATCACAGTGTCTTTACCAGCCTTCTTTTCCGCCCAGATTTGCTCCAAGGTGATGCGACTGCCCTTCCTTGTGGGGATGAGACCCTTCACAATAACCCTGGGCGGTTCTAGCCTTTACAAGGTCCACGACCTGCCCTCACAGCAAGCTTCCATAGATTTGCAGCAAACTGGTTAAGGGTTTGCCCGTCCTCTAAACAGTTAATGCGACTGCCCTTCCTTGCAATAATTTGGTCACCTAAGATGGCCTAAGACAACCCTTCAAACCTTTGCTTGAATGATGCCTTAGCTGCGGCCTAGTCATCCCTTTACTCGGCCTGTTACAAAGAACAATCCTTAAATACATCCATTGCTTGACCTCCTTCATCTCCTCCTCATCATGCTGTCCAGAATCTCCTCAGTCTTCTTAACATCCTCCAAAACCCATGCTGTTCTATCCTCTTTTTGCTGCGGCTAAAACAAAGAATGTTTAGGGTGGCTGAACAACGTTTAGGGCATCTTCGATCTGGACAACGTATAGCCTTGTGTCCACCATAAGAGTTTCCCTCCATGTAAGCTACCACATTAGGATGTAGAGCCTTCTCTTCATTGCCTGCATCTAGATCTAGGGCATGCCTTCTCTATGACAACGTTGAGCTAGGGCATCCTCTCCTTAGGGCTGCGTAGATTCTTAGGATCTCTTCCTCCCACCAAAAACCCAAAGACAAGTGGAGAGGAAGAGAAAACAAGAAGTGTGTGTGAGAAATGACTCTCAAGTCATCTCCTTTTATACTAAAACGTTGAGCACATGTGGGGTTTATTTGGTTGATGGCTGACCTTGATGAATTGTCTTATAACACAATTAAACTCATAACTCCATGAATACTTATCGGAATCGGATGATCTTTAGATCAATCCTACACCTCTCTATGAGAGGGATCCAAGAAAAATATCAGCTACCAAAAATAAGATGACCCACATGGAGTTTGGCCCTAGTTGCGAATTCTAACAAGTGTACAGGAGTACACCACAAAGTTCTACACTGGGGGATTCTACACGGCCATCTGCGGAAGCAAGTTGTAATATTCCTAATGGAAATATTAAGTGAATAATAGAAACATGAACTATAACAACAATTAGGAAATTCAATACATCTACAAAACATCAAAACGCAAGAGGAAATGCACCAAAACTTTGAGCCATTTTTATTTATTCTGAGCAAAATGGAGTACAATGAGTATGGAAAGAGGAACCTGGGCTTGCTACAACAAGCTAGGCAAAACCCAGTTTGGAACTGTGATGCCCTAGGCTGGAATGACTCCACCAAAAACCTCTGTGTTGACCCAGAAAATTATAGCCATTGCTGCTGTAGGTACACTGAATTTTTGGTCCTCAAATCTACTCCAAAAATTTTGCAAAATTTTATGTAGGCTCTCGACACCAACTCCAACAAAACCCAGAAATATCTCATGGACCCAAGTGGTGGAAATGCTCTTAGAGTGAACTGTGCTCAACTAGTAATTTATGCTACTGATTGTTGACTGGAACGCTGATTTTTGCTAGAAATACTACCCAGAAAATTTTGTGAAATTAACCCCAGACTCCCCTCACCAAACCCACGAAAATCTAGAAAGGGTTTGGCCTAATTTCGGCTCATTCGGATGACCCCAAAAAGTAGGAATCCCTCTCTCTAGCTAGCTTTGCGCACAACAAATGAATACTCTGCTAAATCCTCCAAAATCCACCGCTGAAATGCCTCCTAAACTTCTACCAAATTTCCCTTTGGAGAATGCCTAATTTCTCCAGCCTAAACACTCGGGAAAACAAGCCACTTCCTGCACCTCTACAAACTTCAGCCAGTAAATCCTGCGCTATGCCAAACTGAAGGGAATTCAGCCCAAACTCTAGCCTCAATCTGTGCCTTGCAAAATACTCCAAAACTCCATCGAATGACAAGGCCAGACACGATTGAAAGATCCAAAATCTCCCAATCACTACGGTTATCTCCCCAAGTGGTGTGAGTTCTGCAACTGCGTTCTCCCACACCCTGGATAGGTGGAATGACTCCTGCAATCAGCTCCATAATGGCTTTGAAAGTGTAATGTATGGCCCTCCTAGTGTGGCACTCGAAGTCCACTGAAGAAGAGGTGAGTTTCCTGCGCATAAATCTCGGGTTCTAAACAACACAATGCTGACTTGGCTAAACAACACAAGCAAACTGTTGTTTAATTATCAAATTGAAAAAAAACCCCAAATGATGGCCCTCATATACTATTTATGCTTGCTGCCCTCTTCCTCTCCTCATGGGACCCATTTTCCACTAGTATACCTTCTCTCTCCTTCCTTCTCTCTCCACAAGTTCGTTTTTCCTAAGGGAGTGCGAATTCCCTTTGTGTGTGGTCCCCACAAGTTCGTTTTTCCTAAGGGAGTGCGAATTCCCTTTGTGTGTGGTCCCCACAAGCCACCAAAAATTCGATTTTCTCCTTTTCCGAAGTCAAAATACTAAAAATTGTTGCTAACTTCAAAATTGTCAAAAAGTGTAATATTTCCCAAGTGGCTTAGGAAAATTGGGGATATTACAATCCTCCTCACCAAAAATGATGTCCTCAAGCAATGCTTGAACAAGCGTTCTCACTATTTGATGGCTTGAACAATCATTGCAAACAATACCAGGGTCCCAAATGTTCCACTGAGTCATCCATGTTCCATGCACTATCCTGTCACAAAGGAATCCCTTGATACCAAGATCCCAAGCCACCCTAATCAGTGTGGAGCACCCCTTGCTCCCCTCACTATCCAGCCAGGTATAGGTACCAAAAACCCTCTACAAACTATCAATAAGTAGAGCATCATGATAACGCAGGATTCTGTCCAACTGCCCATGAAGCTGCCCTACCGAGTCGTCCACCTCATGCACTCCAAGAGTAAACTCTTAAAGATACAACCCAACCCTTGTGTGGAGGAAGTCTCTCCCACTTGAGCTTCCCTTGATATCCTCTTGGTTACCAACCTAACATGCTAATGAAGTCCCCCATGTCATTAGTGGGTCAAAAAAGCCCATTGGAAGATTTGAATGATCTCCCCCTGTAGTAGCCAGATCCTACCTAAAGGTCGTTGAGTTGTCTAGTACTGCGATGCCCGGGGTACCATGCTTGTCTCAGAAAATTGCCACCATGCTATCACTGCGCTACTCTGACTCTAACATGCTTCCCATCGTGTGCACACTGTATCCTCCTGCCCTGAAACCTAGTGGCGAAATTTCGACGAAGGCCAAGCTCATCCTGCCCTGGTATCTCTATGATGTCGATATCTACCCATCCATCGCTAATCTCAATCCTGAGCTTCAACTGGAAAAACCTGCCTCAATAAACAATGGAGGCCTCAACGATCCCCCATGTGTCAACACCAACATGAGATAGATCACCCTTTGCTATGGTCCTGCTCTGTGGCATTTTAGCCAACTAAATCCATGGATTCCATAGCCAGACTTGCTGTGGCATAGCTCTGACAACTGCTGGAATCCATTAGTGCCTCGTCCCTAATCCCTAATGCAAAAAATATATAGGCTCCATATATCATGAACTAATCAGATGCATGCTAAACTGCCCTGTGCCTGCCATTGCGTGGTACTGATGACTGCTGGAAGCCACATGTGCCAACTAGCTACCCCCTGAATGAAGTCAATAGATGGGTATTCGATACTCGCAATCGACTCAGCGTATGCAGATTCATCCTACTCTTGCTAACCATCACCACTAAGTTTGCCATCCGTCCTACTCCTCTCGATAATGTGCCAATACAATGTCTGGAGCCCAGACGCATATTGGAAAACTGCCTTAGCCGCACATGGTATCCTCTGCTCATGCAGGGTCCCGACATGCCCTGCAGAAAGAGTGGCACATGTCTCTCTTGTTACCAGCTCCCCAGGCATTGGCTCAGTGATGAACGATATGCCACCCTTGCAGAAGATCACTTCATTCCCCAATATATCGTTGTCAACTCGCGTACCGACCCCATGCCACCGCTAAGAAGTCTATCCCCTAGTGTGTTGAGTGCCATCCAAATATCTCAGGTGAGCTCCCCTTCCCTTGTTGCTTTTGCCCAAAGTGTCCAAGGACAATAGCCAAATCATCTATGCCTGTTAGCGATGTAGAAGAGGGACAAGTGTGTGAGTCCCCATGGATACCATCAAGTGTCGCTCATTTGTGTCCCCGTCGATCCTGGGTGAACTACACCCAAAGGGATGCTTGTTGTCTCTGTCCATAAGTCTCCTTGGAGGTAATACTCCAAGACTCTGCTGTGCAACACCATACACCCTTCCATACCACTGAGCATCCCTGGACTCCTCGACATGCCATTATATGCAACGACCTAGCCCTGTACACCATTGGATACCCCTTGCTACTGCTGAACCATCATGTATTGTTTCGTGTCCTACTTGTGTCAGTGTACCTGACACTCTCCGTAGGTATTCAATGCGATGCAAGTTGCTCCTCCTACTGCACAGCACAATCCACCACACTATGACACACCATGATGCATCTCCATGCCCACTTGCAAACCACTACTCAACGCTAGATGCTCCTACACACCCCTAGATGTCATGGCCTAAAGCTATGACAATATATGTCGGCTCGCATCCGATCAACATCATCACCTCCATTGTCGCATCACTATACCTTTGGATGAATGGATTTCCCCTCCAAATCCTCCCTAAGGGACCTGAGAAGTGAATCTCCCTAGTTACTAGTAGAAATGCCACCACTGCTCTACTCCTCCATGTCCTCTGTGCTTGACATAACTGTGGAGAATCCCCAACCCCATACAAGGCACTGTCTGGTGGTCTGCCAATGCCACCTTCTCCGACAATCTCTTGCGAGAATGTGCTAATCATCCTGTGATCCCACACACAACCAACATACCCAGATGACCCATGGAGTCCCCTCACAAACTGACCGGCCATTGGTGCCAACTGAAACTTCCTTAGCAAATGCGTGCGCTCGACCGTTGGGTCAACTGGTACCAACTCAAAATCTCTCTCCATCCAACCCTTGGGGAAGGATCGAAAGCCCAAACCCCCGTACACGAAACTAGCCCCCCATCGACGAATGCTACCCCCCTACGTAGCTCATGTTTCCTCCTCTCACTAATCTGGTTGACACATAAAATCTATCAGGGTAATTTGGCATCTCTCGCTCCACTGTGCAGAGCTAGCCTAGCAATGCTGCCAGCCCCATCTATATAGGACCAAAGAGAGCTACTGTCTGGAGGTACTACAGATCTGCTGATGCTCTGTGCATCTGTCTACTCTAAATTGGTCGCTGGCCCAAAAGATGACTGCTTGTCCTCTTCCACCATGGGCTCAACATGAGTCATAGACTGCCCCTCCATGACTAGCTCACGTCCCTCTAAGTTCTCCATGTTGCTATAGGTGGTTGTCGTCTAGGGCTTCGGTCATGGCTCCGAGTACATCTGTGTCTCCTAGCACCTCATTTAGGCAACATCAGCAGGTGGCTCTATGGGTGTAGGCTCTATTCTCGCCACCAAGGTGTCCACTAGTGCTGTCAAAGAGGTCTCCAACAATGGTGACTCCTGCGCTATACTGGGTATATTGATGTGCTCCTCACCATCTTGTGTGCCCTTAACATCATGCTCAACCTCCTCCTCAGGCTCTTGATATCTAAATCCAGGTCGCCACCAACGAAAGTGCCCCCTGGTCTCACCCTCTAACTGTCCCTGTGTTGCCTGCTCCTTTTGAGGAGATCTGGTGCCTTGATTCTGTCGACTTTCCCCACATGGTGTAGATGGTTGTACCCCACGGTCTATGCATCCCTAGTGACTCTACTGTATGGATGAGGATGGATCTAGTCTGTCACCTTCCTCAACTGGGCAAACCTCTCACTGTTCTAGCGGATTCCACCCCAAAATTCTTGCATGCCGAATCTTCCTTGAGCCATGGGTTGTCTATGGTTTAACCCGTCACTGTGCATACATGCCCAAGCCTTCCATGTTCTTACTGGCTCCCCCATAACTGACCAAGGTCATGGCTTTGACACCATTGTAAAATTCTTAACAAAAATATTAAGTGAATAACAAAAACATGCACTATAACAAGGAAATTCAACACATGCAGAGAAAATCAATACACAAGAGGAAATGCACCAAAACTCCAAGCCATTTTATTTATTCTGAGCAAAATGGAGTACAATGAGTATGGAAAAAGGAACTTGGGCTTGCTACAACAAGCTAGGCAAAACCCAGGTTGGAATTGTGACGCCCAAGTGCTGGAATGACTCCACCAAAAACCTCTGTGTTGACCCAGAAAATTACTGCCACTGTTGTTGTAGGTGCACTGAGTTTTCGGTCTTCAAATCTACTCCAAAAATTCAGCAAAATTAAATGTAGACTCTCCACACCAGCTCCAACTGGAAATGGTCCTAGAGTGAACTGTGCCCTCCTCCAGTAATTTATGTTGCTGATTGTTGACTGGAACGTTGATTTCTTCTAGAAATATTGCCTAGAAAATTCTGCGAAATTAACCCTGGACTCCCCTCACCAAACACACGAAAACCTAGAAAGGGTTTGGCCCAATTCTGGTTGGCCCAGATGACCCCAAAAAGTGCAGATCCCTCTTTGGCAAGTTTTGCGCACAACAAATGAATACTCTGCTAAATCCTCCAAAATCCACCATTGAAATGCCTCCCAAACTTATACAAAATTTCCCTCTAGAGAATGCCTAATTTCTCCAGCCTAAACTCCTTGCAAAACAAGCCACGTCTTGTACCCGTGCAAACTTTAGCCAGTAAATCTAGGGAATTGACCCAAACTCTAGCCTCAATCTCTGCCTTGCAAAATACTCCAAAACTCCAGCAAATGACAAGGCCAAACACTCCCGAAAGATCTGAAATCTCCCAATCGCTATAGTGATCTCCCCAAGTGGTGCGAGTTCTGCAATTGCATCCTCCCACACGCTGGACAGGTGCAATGACTCCTATACTTAGCTCTAGAATGGCTTTGAAAGTGTAATGTATGACCTCCTAGGGTGGCACTTGAAGTCCACCGAAGAAGAGGTGAGATTCCTGCCCAGAAATCTCGGGTGCTAAACAACAGAATGTTGACTTGGCTAAACAACACAAGCAAACTGTTGTTCAATGATCAGATTGAAAAAAGCCCCCAAATGATGGCTCTCATCTTCTATTTATGCTTGCTGCCCTCTTCCTCTCCTCTTGGGCCCCATTCTCCATTGGTATGTCTTCCCTCTCCTTCCTTCTGTCTCCACAAAGTGCGTTTTTCCTAAGGGAGTGCGAATTCCTTTTGTGTGTGCCCCCCACAACTCGCCAAAAATTTGATTTTCGCCTTCTCGTAGGTCAAAATACCAAAAAATGTTGTTAATTTCAAAATTGTAAAAAAGTGTAATATTTCCTAAGTGGCTTAGGAAAATTGGGGATATTACACAAGTGATGTTGTTTAAGCCGAGATTGATGGACGAGGCTTGTGTACAGGCACAATATCTAGAGAACATAGGCCAAAAGAAAGGGCAATCAAGTAGATTGAAGCAGAAGGAGAACTAGGATGCTTCTAAGGAGGGGAAGAAGTGGAAAGGGGGAAAAGATAAAAATACGATAGCCACAACACATAGTGCTAAGATCCCAACAACCAGTGCAACCACTGTAATATTGATCGTCATACAAAGGATAAGTGCTAGAAGTTGCATCGAAAACTTAACCTGAAGAGAAAAACCAAAGATAATAAGAAGGAGAATCTCATGGTCATTGATTCAAGCAACTAGATTGAAAGCAACTCGAATGTGGATGAGAAGATTGTTTGTACATTAGTGTAGAAGGAGGTGAATTTGAGTAGCCTTCACCAATAGGAAGATAAAGAAATGACCAAACTCTTCCATAGAAGGATACATGTCAAGAAGACAAAGATTGATGCTCTGTTTGGGTCGGGATGGTAGGTGAATCTCATTGCAACAAAGCTAGTCAACAAGGTGGAATTGGAAGTTCATGATCATCCAAGCCCATATCCATTGGGATGGGTAAATACAAATGTAGAGTTAAAGGTAATAAAACAATGCAAAATTAGATTTGCTATCAATGTTGATTTTATTGATGAAATAGAACTATATTTAGTTCCCCTAGATGTATGTGGAGTGGTGTTTGGAAGTCCCTACATGTACATGCAAGATGCAATATTCATGCGACGAGCTAACTAGTATTGGCTCATCAAGGACGGAAAATTGTTTACCATCAACGCGCACAAAGGTAAGTCAAAAATTTCGCTCGTAAGTGCTAACCAAGGCAAGAAACTGATCAGTTCTAGTTTGTTCTATTGGTTTTAAGAGTGAATTACTCTGTAGAAGAGTTAGTAAGAGCAAAGGCATAACTGGAGGGGTGTACTAAGAAACATAAACAACAACTAGAAGAGTTGCTACAGGAATATAGGGATGTTTGCCACCCAAGAGGGAAGTGGAGAATGAGATCTAACTATTGCTGAACTCCCCATTGCTAAACATTGGGATGTATAGGCAGTTTGTTATAGAAATGAGGTAAAGAAATAATTGCAACAACTAATGGAACGTGGTGTCACTTGACTGAGTACATCAACATGTGGGTCACCTATCATAATTTTGCCAAAGAAGGATGGGACTTGGCAAATGTGTATCGATTACAAGGTGTTGAACAAAATTACACTCAAGAACATGTACCCCCTACCCAAAATAGATGATTTGTTGGATTAGTTGCAACAAGCGAAATACTTCACCAAGTTGGACTTAAAGTCTGGATATCACCAGGTTCAAGTTAGAGAAGAAGATACTTGGAAGACCACCGTCAAAACCATGCAAGGTTTGTATGAATGGTTAGTCATGCTAGTTGGCCTATGCAACGCACCAACTACATTTATGAGGTTAATGAATGATATATTGCACCCTTTTATTGATTTATTTGTTATTGCTTATTTGGATGATATATTGGTATATAGTGCCTACTTGGGAGGAGCACATCTCACATTTGATGAAGGTGTTAGAGACATTAATAAAGCACCAATTGCTAGCAAATCTCAAGAATTGTGAATTTGCACAATAGTTTTTGGTGTATCTGGGGTATGTGATAGGTGGAGGAGAGCGAAAAATAGAGCCTGCCAAGATGGAGGTCATCATGAAATGGCCGTTGCCTACTAATGTTTTTGAGGTTAGGAGTTTTGTTGGGGCAACACAATACCTGATGGAAATTCATAGCCTCGGTTTTAGTGGTGGCAACACCACCCCACGCCATAACAATTAGTGGCAAGAGTTTCTAGTGGGGAAAGGGTCAATAGAGGGCTTTTGAGCAGCTAAAGAAGAAGATCAGTCAAGCACCAATTTTGGCATTATTGAACTTGCGACAACCCTTCGAAGTGGAGACAAATGCAAGTGGGTATTCTATGGGAGTGGTTTTGATGTAGGGAGGAACCCCTGTATGCTACCATTCTGAAGTATTTCATGGGACAATTATTAACTAACTTACCTACGACAAGGAGTTCTATGCCCTAGTGCAAGCTGTGAGGAAGTGGAAGCACTATTTCATGGTGAGGAAACAATTATCCACACATATCACCAACCACTATAGTACTTGCAAGCCTAGAGTAAGCTACAACAAACCAAACATTACAAGTGGATGGGATTTCTACAGGAGTTTCATTTGGTGATCAAGTATAAGAAGGGCAACACAAACAAGTTGGCCGGCATGCTTTCAAGGCCACCCACATCAAAGACCACAACTTCGGGAACTTTGATGCACATGGAGCCATTCACCCATGATGCATACAGAGAGGCATATTCAGAGGATGAGGACTTCAAGGAGGTGTTTAGCAGTTGAAGAGCTAGAGTCATGTGCACGATGGTGACAACACAATTGACTACCATCTCTAGGACGGGTTACTCTATGATGCAGGAGTATGAGGCTTGAAGACAAAAGACTTCGAATTTTATTCCAAAAATACAAAAAAAGTTTACAAGCTAAGGAGTGGGATCCTTTAGCTGTCACTTTACAAAGATTTCTAGATAGGATTTGAGCTAGAATTCAGGGATTTGAATTATCTTGTAATAAATTCAAGTAATTAGGCTTATTTGAGATTATCGAGGAGAATATCATGCAGATTAGATGTTATCTAGGATTAGGTAGATTCGATCCATTGATTCAGGATCTGATTGTTGTATGTACAGGTATTTATGTAAGTTTTGAATTAGTGTAACGAGATTTTGGCTGTGGATGATTGGATTGCAAAATTTGAAATCTCTTCGTGTCTCTGTGTATTTTGTGCATGAATGGTCAATCCTGGAGGGTTTAATTTCCTTCGAAATATTTCTGAGTTTTGTTGAATTCCAGTTTAAAACCTTTAGAATTAGAGTTTCTATAATCTTGCGTTGTCGCGTTTAAATCTTCACTCATTGTATATTGAACTAAACTTAGCGGAAGCGCTAAGTCTGGCGGGGAAGCCTGACAAATTCACGAGAAACCCAGGAGAAGATCTGAACCGTCCGATCGATAGATCCAATAGATCTAACGGTCGTCGTGTGCCAACAAGCGCAGACGTTAATCATAATAGAAGAGCAGTCTCCGTAGGTGTAGGCAGTATCTCGCGCGGTCTTAAGGTGGTAAGTGACATTTTGAAAATTCACGCAATTAGCCTTAACGACTGACACGTAGCACGAGAAAACCACTTTTCTCGCATGCTCTTAGCTTGTTATACATCGTGCAAGATTCCACGCGAGATTACGCGACAGTCGTTGGATCAAGCGGGATTGATCAACGACGGGGATCAACCAAGGTACTTGGCGAACGGGTGACGCAACAACTGTTGGATTGAGGAATGAGATCAACGACGAAGATTTAATGCACTAAAGGTTTGTGGAATTTCGGACGTGATAAAGCTATGAACTGCAGTTTTACTTCCTTTTGATTCCGTGGGAAAAGTGGAAGTTTGCCATATTTCGGGTAAATTAACCAGTTTTGCTATTTAAGCAGAATAACTAAAATTGGAGGTTGATGACTGATACTCCAAAGGAAACCCGAGAAGAAGTTCCAACTGAGCTTGTAGAAATTGTTTCTGGTTTCGAATGATTATCCTTAACACCTGCAACCAGCCCACCATTAGTGGTATCAGAGCAACCTATTGACACTGAGCAGGATCTCAAAGATCAGAAAAAGAAATTCAACTTGGCTTTCAGAGTTGGAGGAAGACGTGGTGGTGGTCGAAGAAGAGGAAGACCAGTTGCAAATGCTGTAGTGTTGGAAGCTATGCAATAGATGCAAGCTAGATTAGAAGCAGTGGAAATGGGAAATCAAGGAGATGCAGGTATTGGAGATGTCAGTGAGCCTGAAGTTGAGGCTGCAGAAGAAGAGGAACCTGCAGAAGTTACTCCTAAAATGAGATTCTTTAAATTTGTGTTGGGATACACATCTAACCCAGACTTAAGGGTACAGTTTATAAATGAGGTTTAAACCCTGAGGAGTTGATAGACTGGATTAATGACATGGAAATTGGCAACTAGGGCCAAACTTCATGTGGGTCACTTTATTCATGGTTGATAATATTTTTCCTAGATTCCTCTCGTTGAGAGGTGTAGGATTGATCCAAAGATCATCCGATTCCGATAAGTATTTATGGAGATATGAATTTATTTTGATTATGGACTAATTGTCAAAGTTGGCTAGCAACTTATGTAGGCTCAGAAGCCCGACAGACGCATCTATTCATCATCACGTTTGCATATAAATAGTAAATATAGGATGTCTCCTCCTCATTTGGACACACATTTTTCATCTATCTCTCTCTCTCTTCTGCGTAGAAAAGAATCTCTCTATCTCCTACGCAAAAAGGCCTCTCTCTCACACGTGGGAAGGAAGGATACAGTGTTCTAGGGTTTACAAACTGCAGATCGAAACTTTGACCAGCGTTGACCAGCATTCTCTTTCTCTAGACTGCGCAGTAGGTGAAGCTGACTCTCTTTGGAAGGCCGCATTTTTTGGCACAGGAATCAAGGTGATCCGACCTCCGGTTTGACAGATATTGACTACCCTAGTTTAGGGCCGATCTAGGGTTTGCTGCTGCTGATATAAATAAGATTTTTGTACTATTTCTCTCTGCTAAATTATTGAAGATAAAAGAAGACTTGATCAAAAGGTTTCCCCATATTGGGGTTTGTCCCTGGCTAGCCGCCACATCTTGTGTCTCTTGTCTTGGCTTGTTTTCTGTCGATAGTTTAATGTTCTATCTGCACTTTACTTAATGTACATGTGATTGCTAATTTGTGGATAATAATAAGAAAAATAAGTAAACTGCTCTAAGTTTAGAACATACCATAACTTAACATGGTATCAGCGCTGAGGTGAAGACAAAGCCCTAGTAAGAGCAAGAGCAATCACCGAAGAGAAGGTTGGCAAGGCTATCTAAAAAGAACTATGGGGTCCTCAACACACTTCCCTGCTAAAGACAAACTCTGCGAGAACTCTGACTACCATGGATGGAAGATGTCTCTTGATCTAACATTAGAAGAACAAGAAGTGCTGGACGATGTGAGAGGCGGAGTTATTGAGCCTCCATCAAATGCATCCGCTGCTGCTAGGAAAAAATGGACCAAGGGAGAAGTCAAAGCAAAGAAGATCATTCGGGACTCTATCGACAAGCGCTCGGTGGCCTATGTTTCTGAGCTGAACACCTCCAAGGAAATCTACGATAGACTGGTAAGTTTATTTAAAGTTAATGATGCAAATCAAGTTCTGTTTCTTAGAAATAAGCTGAAGGAAATTAAGAAGGGCAAAGATGAAAATAGCAAGCATATTTCTTAAGGATCACCGAGATCAAGAACAATCTCCTATCTATTGGGGAAGTAATTTCTGACAGGGAAATGGCATTCACAACTCTTGGAGGACTACCATCTAAATGGTATATATTCAGGACTACTCTCCTCAACAATAATGCAATTCCTGGATTTGAGGAATTAATGGAAAGATGCATTCAAGAAGAAGCAAGGATGGAAGAACAGGAAATGCCCACACTTAGAGGTCATCCCGCTGCCTTTTCTTCTCATGCTAAAAGAAGAAACAATTCCGAGGCTAAATCCAAAGGAAAGGCTGGACCAAAGGGTGGAAGAAAAGGACGATGTTACCATTGCAATAAACTAGGTCATTATGCAAGGGAGTGTCCTGATAAAAGGAACTCACACTGGGATGATGATCAAAATCCCTCTCAAGGCAATCAAAGAAATGGCAGGTCAAATGGTCGAGGTAAAAGGAGTGCTGGAAATCAAGGAAGAGCACAACCATTCAAGAAGGCAAGAAATTCCAGGTATGAATCTAACACTATTGACAGTAAGCAAGATGAATATTATCTACCAACCGCTCTATCTACCACTGCTCCCCCAGACTCGCTGGGAAATTGGCTTATTGATAGTGGTGCCTCAAGGCACTTCATTGGTTACAAAGAAGCTCTCTATAATCTGGTAGAGAAAGAAATCAGCCTGGAAATTGTTCTTGGAGACAATTCAAAGTATCCCGTGAAAGGCGTAGGAAATGTCACTCTTCAATTGAATCAGGGTAATACCTTCCACTTACAATATGTATTACATGTACCTGATCTCAAAAAGAACCTGGTGTCCATTTCGGCAATGGAAGACAAAGGCTACAAGGTGGCTTTCAGCGATGGAAAGGTACGTGTATGGAAAAAGGACTTTAAAGATGCTTTTACTCTTGGGTTTCGAGTTGATTCATTATATCAGGTTGGAGGAACTCCATTAGGTGTCATGACTTGTGGCACATCTCTTCAGTCTGAACTATGGCATCGGAGGTTTACTCACCTTCATTATAGAGCTCTACCTGATGTAAGAAAAATGGTGACTGGGATGCCCGAGTTCAGATTAGAGCAAGAAGGTGTATGTCCCGGATGTGCCGAAGGAAAGCTAAAAAGGGGACCATTCCCCTCAAGCCATAGCAAGACCTCCGATATATTGCAGTTAGTTCACTCAGACATATCCGGTATGATGCCTGTGAACTCCTTGGGAGGATATTTATATTACCTTACTTTTACAGATGATTGTTCTTGCAAGACTTGGATATATTTCTTGAAAAAGAAGGATGAAGTGTTCTCCTGGTTTCGACACTTCAAAGCCTTGATCGAGAATCAAACTGAAAAGGAGATCAAGATCCTAAGGATTGATAATGAGACTGAATATGGATCCAATGAGTTTCATGACTTTTGCAAAGAGGCTGGCATTAAGAGGGAGACCACTATAGCCTATACTCCTGGGCAAAATGGTGTGGCGGAAAGGAAGAACCATATGGTTGTGGAAGCTGTTCGTGCTATGCTCCATGATCAAAGACTTCCGAAGTTTCTATGGGCCAAAGCTGCAAACACCGCTGTATATGTACAAAACCGATGCCCCCATCAAGCATTGGGTTCCAAAACTCCTGAAGAAATGTTCACTGGTAAGAAACCTGATGTATCTCATTTTAGAATTTTCAGAAGCCCTGTATATTTTCATGTGCCGAAAGAGAAAATGAATAAATTGGGTGCATCTGGAAAGAAAGGAATCTTCGTGGGCTATAGTGAAAATACTAAGGGCTATAGAATCTATGTAGCCGGTCAAAGGGAAGTCGTGATTAGTCATGATGTCACCTTTGACGAAGATATGGCTCTCAACAAGGTGAACAATCTTCCTATTGTGAGGAGCTCTCAAGAAGTTAACACCAGGGAATCGAAAGAAAAAGATGATGAAACAATACCCGATGTGGAAGAAGTTAAGAACCCATGGATCCTGTTGATTCTCCTCCACCTAAGCCTTCCTCTTCTAGGAAAAGGTCCTGATGGCTTAGGGGGACACTTGATGATGCTGAAGGACACACTGCACCCCGAGGAACCTTCCTTGAAAGTAAGAAACCAAACAGGTATCAGGGATACCTGACCATCATGAGCACGATTATTCAAAATGAGCCTTCATCATTCTCAGATGCTGTCAAGCATCAAGTATGGAAGGATGCTACCACTGAAGAATATGAGCCTTTTATGAAGAATGATGTCTGGGAAGTGGTTCCCAGACCCCTGGACAAGACAATTGTCACTTCTAAATGGCTTTACAAGATAAAGCGTGCAGCTGATGGAAGTACGGAAAAGTATAAGGCTTGTTTTGTTGTTCGTGGCTTCTCCTAGAAGGAAGGTATAGACTATGATGAGATATTTGCACCTGTTTCCAGATATACCACCACCCGCTCGATCATAGCCCTTGCGGCTTCACAAGGATGGAACCTACATCAGATGGATGTTAAGACCGCATTCTTGCATGGTTCGATCAAAGAAGAGGTCTATGTGGAGCAACCTGAAGGATTTGAGATTTATGATCGAAAATCTCATGTGTGTAGGTTGAAGAAGACCCTCAATGGGTTGAAGCAAGCACCCCGAGCATGGTATGAGAGGATCGATAGCTACTTGATGAAGCTGGGATTCACTAGGAGTGACGCCGATCCTAACCTTTACTTTAAGGTTGAAGATGACAAACTTCTCATACTGGTGCTGTATGTTGACGACCTCTTTTTAATAGGTGCAGACCCTCTCATTCACAAATGTAAGGGAGCTGGCTTCTGAATTCGAGATGAAAGATCTAGGACTCATGCACTATTTCCTAGGACTCGAAGTCTGGCAGAAATCAGGAGAGATTTTCCTATTCCAAGGAAAGTATGTGGTGAAGATATTGGAAAGATTCGGCATGGCGGACTGCAAGCTCGTAACTACCCTGATGGAGCTTAACTTTAAGAAGTTGAGCGGTAGTGCCGCGGACCTGTTTTACGAAACGCTGCCAAGTATTGTCAACTCGTCGGAGCATTAATGTTCTTGGCGAACTCCCGTTCGGATATATGCTTTGCAGTCAACACTTTGAGTCAACATATGGTTGAGCCTCGCCACTCACATTGGATTGGTGCCAAGAATCTGCTGAGATATCTTCGTGGCACAATCACTCATGGATTAAGATACACTATCGGAAATGTGAGACTACTTGGGTATATTGATGCTGATTGGGTGGCCAATGTGGAGGACCAGAAGAGTACATCCGGATGCTGTTTCTCTTTGGGGTCCGCCTCGATATCCTGGATGAGCAGGAAGCAGAAGTCGGTGGCTCTAAGCACCATCGAGGTAGAATACATTGCTGCTAGCATGGTCTCCTGTGAGGTAGTTTGGTTGCAAAAGCTCTTCAGTGAGCTGTTTGGATTTACATTGGATACCACCGTTATTTTATGTGACAACCAGAGCGGGATTCGTTTATCAAAAAATCCCGTATTTCATGATCACTCCAAGCATATTGATATCAGGTACCACTATATTTGAGATATGGTGCAGCGAGGAGCAATAAGGCTCCAACATATCGGTACAGATGAACAGGTCGTCGACATTTTGACAAAGCCCCTAGGAAAGGTCAAATTCCTGACTTTCCGAGAACGACTTGGTGTCATTCAAAGACCCTCTGATGAGGGTCAAGTATGATGTACTGAGCTCTGGGAGCTCCAGGGGGCGCGGGGTACTTCTTGGAGCGACATATGACCACAGGGTGACTCACCATCCCCTGTTGGTGCACTTTGTACAGGGTAAAAGGTTCAACCTTCCCCTGTGACACCCCGTGGCGACTATGGAACAGGATGATTAGTTCTCCTGTGGGCCAGGATGATTCGTTCTACGTGGCGACTATGGAGCATGATGATTAGTTCTCTTGTGGGCTTGGATGTTTTGTTCTCCATGGCAATTGTGGAACAGGATGATTCGTTCTCCTATAGGCCACGATGATTAGTTCTCCGTGGCATCCATTGGACAGGATGATTCGCTCTCTTATGGACAGGATGATTAGTTCTCCTGTCGAGGCATCCTACCCATGCAGTCTGGGACTCATGGGAAGTACCTCTCATCTGATCATTGAGCAAGGAAATGAGGATAGGGAACATAGTAGTACCGATGGACGCATTGTTGTATCTACTGTACTCACTATGCTAGGATGACCTTCATTGATCTGGGATCAATGATACTGGTCTGGGACTAGTGAGAATGGTACACACTCTGAGACTAACTTCGGGTCAGTGGAGGATGGTATGATACATCCTCGATCATTTCTTCTTCTTCATAATTCAAGCAAAGCAGAGCAGAGCAGAACCGAGCAGAGCAAAGCAAAGCAGAGCAGAGCAAGTAGGGTCAAGCCATACAGGACAGTGCATTTGATGGATGGACAACAGTGATAGTTTGACAGATTGCAGATGAAGTTCTCCCTAGTTGAGAGGGAGTGTTAAAATTGGAAACTAGGGCCAAACTTCATGTGGGTCACCTTATTCATGGCTGATAATATTTTTCCTAGATTTCTCTCGTCGAGAGGTGTAGGATTGATCTAAAGATCATCCGATTCCGCTAAGTATTTATGGAGACATGAATTTATTTTGATTATGGAATAATTATCAAAGTCGGCCAACAACTTATGTAGGCTTAGAAGCTCAGAAGCCCAACAGATGCATCTATTCATCATCAACGTTTGCATATAAATACAGGATGTCTCCTCCTCATTTGGACACACTTTTCATCTCTCTCTCTCTCTCTTCTGGGCAGAAAAGAGTCTCTCTCTCTCTCCTGTGCAGAAAGGTCTCTCTCTCACACGTGGGAAGGAAGGACGTAGTTTTCTAGGGTTTACAAACTGCAGATCGGAAATTTGACCAGCGTTGACCAACGTTCTCTCTCTCTGTGGACTGCGCAGTAGGTGAAGCTGACTCTCATTGGAAGGCCACTTTTTTTGGCATAGGAATCAAGGTGATCCGATCTCCGGTTTGACAGATATTGACTGCCCTAGTTTAGGACTGATCTAGGGTTTGCTGCTGTTGATATAAATCAGATTTTTGTCCTATTTCTCTCTGCTGAATAGGGTTTCCTCATATTGGGGTTTGTCCCTGGCTAGCTGCCACATCTTGTGTCTCTTGTCTTGGCTTGTTTTTTGTCGATCGTTTAATGTTCTATCTGCACTTTACTTAATGTACATGTGATTACTAATTTGTGGATAGTAATAAGAAAAATAAGTAAACTGCTCTAAGCATAGAACATACCATAACTTAACAAAATGGAAGAAGGAAAGAGAGTGAGATTCGCTGTCACAAAATTGAAAGGACATGCAACACTTTGGTGGGATGGAGTGCACGCAGAAAGAAAAAGACTTGGTAAGTAGCCAATTAAAAATTGGAACAGGATGGTGGCAAAGTTGAGAGGTAAGATTTTGCCAAGTGATTATCAACAGTCATTATTTAGACAGATGCAAAATCTTAGACAGAGTTCTTTGACAGTGAAAGAATACACAGAGGAATTTTACAAAGTGAGCATAAGAGTTGGACAAATTCAAGATACAGATGAGAAGGTTGCAAGATATATAAATGGTCTCAGAATGGAGATCCAAGATGAGATAAGTGTGCCTTCTCTTAAAATAGTAGAAGAGGCTTATCAGATGGTATTGAAGGCTGAAGAAAGACTCATGAGGAAGCAATCCGCCGGAATTAGAGGTACTTTCCAAAGAAGAGGAAGTCAAGGTGGTAGAGGAAGATCTACAACACCTAGAGATGGAGCTAGCAACAACTCGAATCAGCATACACCCACACAAGGTGATGCAAGTGGCAGAAGGAGTTTTTTCAGAGGAAGAGGAGGCAGAGGCAGAGGAAGAGAAATCAGATGTTACAGATGTAACAAGCTGGGACACAGAGCCTATGAGTGCCCAGAAAATGCAGGGACAAATCAGAGAAATGTAATTGTTGCTCAGAATAAAGAGGAAGCAGAATAGGTGTCAGAAGAAGAAAATGTACAAGAGAAAGGGGAATCTTTGGTAGTTAACAAAGTTATGTTAAAGCCAACAAAGGAAGTTGTTGAATGAGCACAGAGAAAGACTTTGTTTAGGACTGTGTGCAAGGTTCAAGGAAAATGCTGTCAAATGGTAATTGATAGTGGCAGCGATGATAATTTGGTCTCTACAGAAGTGGTGGAAAAGTTGAAATTAAAGAAAAGAAACATCCAACACCTTACAAGGTGTCATGGCTTCAAAAAGGACATTAGTTGTTAGTGACGGAACAGTGTGAAGTGGAGTTGCAGTTGGGCAGATACAAAGACAAAATTTTGTGTGATGTGATGCCTATGGATGTGTGTCACATATTGCTGGGAGGACCTTGGCAGTATGACAGAGGAGCTATGCATGATGGGAAAAAGAACACATACAAATTTGGTAAAGATGGTATTAATCATACATTCTTGCCTATGGAAGAAGAGAATGCATCAAGAAACTCTGATCCAAAGACTCTATTGTTGAGTGGAAAGGAATACTTGCAGCAGATTGAAGAGAATGAGGTAAATTTTGCATTGATTTGCAAACCCAAGGTAATAATTACTTCCACTAAAATTTCTAATTTGCCAATTGAAATTCAAGAGATGCTGGAAAATTATTGCGATATCATTGTAGATGATTTGCCTAATGAGTTACCACCCATTAGAAAAATCAGTCATCATATAGATTTGATTCCAGGGGAAAATCTGCCAAATAAAGCAGCTTACAGGATGACTCCCACAGAAAATAAAGAAATCATAAAACAAGTTCAAGAATTGTTAGATAAAGGATTGATTAGAGAGAGTTTGAGTCCTTTGTGCAGTGCCAACAGTGTTGAGTCCAAAGAAAGATGGAGGTTGGAGAATGTGCACTGATTCAAGAGCAATCAACAAAATAACAATCAGGTACAGATTTCCTTTACCTAGAATTGAAGATTTGATGGATTGTTTAAGTGGAGCAAGATATTTTACAAAGCTGGATTTAAAAAGTGGTTATCATCAAATAAGGATTAGAGAAGGAGATGAATGGAAAACTGCTTTTAAAACAAATAAGGGCTGTATGAATGGATGGTAATGCCTTTTGGGTTATCAAATGCTCCTAGTACATTTATGAGGCTTATGAATGAAGTGCTGAAAGAATTTATTGGTAAATTTGTAATAGTATATTTGGATGATATATTAGTTTACATCAGATCTAACGAGGAACATATGAGACATTTGAATTATGTCTTACAGAAGTTGCAACAAGAAAAGTCACTGTTAAATTTAAAGAAATGTTCATTCATGAAGGAAGAGTTGTTATATTTGGGCTTTGTTGTTTCTGCTGATGGATTAAAGATGGATCTAGAGAAGATAAAGGCAATCATAGAGTGGCCTTCACTGAAAAGTGTTTTTGAGGTAAGAAGTTTTCATGGTCTTGCAAGTTTTTATAGAAAATTCATAAGGAATTTTAGTAAGATCAATGCTTCTATTATTGACACTATAAAGAAGGATAAACAACCATTTAAATGGACTGTTGAAGCAGAAAAGAACTTCCAACTGTTGAAAAGAAAGATTACTGAAAAACCTATTTTAATTTTGCCTGATTTTAATAAACCTTTTCAAGTGAAATGTGATGCTAGTGGAGAAGCTGTTGGTGTTGTTTTAAGTCAGGAGGACAGGCCTGTAGCTTATTTCAGTGAAAAACTGAATGAATCAAAGAAGAAATATTCTTCTTATGATAAGAAATTTTGTGCAGTTGTACAATCATTGAAGAAGTGGAGACATTACTTGATGTCTAAGGAGTTTATACTTTATTCAGACAATCATGCATTACAGTACATTATGCAATAGCTAAAGCTTAATCAGAAGCATGCAAAATGGGTAGAATATTTTCAAAATTTTAATTTTGTATTGAAGCATATAAATGGCCAATCAAACAAAGTAGCAGATGCCTTAAGCAAAAAAAGCATTTTAGTTCAGGAAAGTCAAATTCAAGTGTTGGGTTTTGATTTTCATAAAGAATTGTATGAGAAAGATTTAGATTTTAAAGAGGTATTTGAAGCTTGTAAAAATCTTGTTTTGTTAGACAAAAATAAGTGGCTGGATTTTTTCTTGCAAGAAGGATTGTTGTTTAAAACAAATTAGCAGTGCATACCAAATTGCTCTATGAGAGAAAATTTAATCAAGGAGAAACATAGTGGTGGACTTGGAGGACATTGTGGTGCAAACAAGACTTATGAACAGTTGAATTGGTTTTATTTTTGGCCGGAGATGAGATCTGAAGTGGAGAAGTATGTTAAAAATTGTAAAGTTTGTCAGTATGCAAAGGGAAGGAGCCAAAGCACAGGTTTGTATGTTCCATTACCTATTCTAGATAGACCTTGGGATATGGTAAGTATGTACTTTGTTTTGGGTTTACCAAAAACTCAAAGAGGAAATGATTTAATTTATGTTGTGGTTGACAGATTTTCTAAAATGGCACATTTTATTCCATATTATAAAACCAGTGATGCTACTCACATTGCTAATCTGTTTTTTAAGGAGATTGTAAGGTTGCATGGGTTACCTAAGAGCATTGTTTCAGACAGAGACACTAGATTTGTTGGACATTTCTAGAGGACCTTGTGGAAGAAACTTGGTACTAAACTGAGTTTCAATTCAACTTATCATCCTCAGACTGATGGACAGACCGAAGTTGTAAATAGAAGCTTGGGAAATCCTCTGAGGAGTCTTGCAGGTGAACATCCAAAATAGTGGGATCAAATTTTGGCACAGACTGAATATGCTTATAATGATTCTCCTAACAGGAGTACAGGGAAGAGTCCATTCCATATAGTTTATGGAATGCACCCAAGAGGAGTGTTTGAATTGAGATACTTGGGAAAAGCTGAAATGAGAAGTGCTAAAGGAGAAGATTTTGCTTAAGAGATTCAAGCAATACATGAACAGGTAAAACAACAGTTACAGGATGGCAACATAAAGTACAAGAGCAGAGTAGACTTGAAGAAGAGAGAAGTTAATTTTGAGGTTGGAGATTTGGTTTTAACACACCTGAGGAAGGAAAGATTTCCAAAAAGGGAGTATAACAAGTTAAAACTTAAGAAAATTGGACCATGTAGGGTCTTGAGGAATTTTTTTGCAAATGCATATGAAACTGAATTACCTCCTGACATTGGAATATCTCCAATAATGTCGCTGATTTGTACAGTTATGAAAGTGGAAATGCAGATGATACAATAGAAGACAAGGAAGAACAAGAGGTTGATTGGGTAAAACAGTTACCTATAGCAAAGGTATTGCAGCCAGAAAGGATTTTAGATAAGAGATTGTTTAAAAAGACAAGAGGACAGGAATATTTTTAGTATTTGGTCAAGTGGAAAGATCAACCAATTGCTGATGCTACCTGGATGACAGATGCCATGCTACAGAAGTTGGGTAGTTTTGTAGAAGAGCTCATGGACAGGAGCCCATGAAGAATTTTGTCTTCAAGAGTCTGATGCAGGAGCATGAGGCTTGAAGACAAAAGACTTCGAATTTTATTTCAAAAATACAAAAAATGTTTACAAACAAAGGAGTGGGATCCTTTAGCTGTCACTTTACAAAGCTTTCTAGATAGGATTTGAGCTAGAATTCAGGGATTTGAATTATCTTGTAATAAATTCAAGTAATTAGGCTTATTTGAGATTCTCGAGGAGAATATCATGCAAATTAGATGTTATCTAGGATTAGGCAGATTCGATCCATTGATTCAGGATCTGGTTGTTGTATGTACAGGTATTTATGTAAGTTTTGAATTAGTGTAATGGGATTTTGGCTGTGGAGGATTGGATTGCAAAATTTGAAATCTCTCTGTCTCTGTGTATTCTGTGCATGAATGTCAATCCCGGAGGGTTTAATTTCCTTCAAAATATTTCTGAGTTTTGTTGAATTCTAGTTAAAACCTTTAGAATTAGAGTTTTATATAATCTTGCGTTGTCACGTTTAAATCTTCACTCATTGTATATTGAACTAAACTTAGCGGAAGTGCTAAGTCTGGTGGGGAAACCTGAAAAATTCGCGAGAAACCTAGGAGAAGATCTGAACCGTCCGATCGACAGATCCAATAGATCTAAACGGTCATCACGTGCCAACAAATAGAGACGTTAATCAGAATAGAAGAGCAGTCTCCGCAGGTGTAAGCAGTGTCTCGCGCGGTCTTAATGTGGTAAGTGGTATTTTGAAAATTCATGCGATTAGCCTTAACGATCGACACGTAGCACGAGAAAACCACTTTCCTCGCATGCTCTCAACTTGTTATACATCGTGCAAGATTCCAAGTGAGATTACGCGACAGTTGTTGGATCAAGCGAGATTGATCAACGATGGGGATTGGCCAAGCTACTTGGTGAGCGGGTGACGCGACAATCATCAGATTGAGGAATGTGATCGACGACGAAGATTTAATGCGCTAAAGGTTTGTGGAATTTCAGACATGATAAGGATATGAACTGTAGTTTTACTTCCTTTTGATTCTGTGGGAAAAGTGGAAGTTTTCCATATTCCTAGTAAATTAACTAGTTTTGCTATTTAAGCAGAATAACTAAAATTGGAGGTTGATGACTGATACTCTAAAAGAAACCCGAGAAGAAGTTCCACCTGAGCTTGCATAAATCGTTTCTGGTTTCCAACGATTATCCTTAACACTTGCAACCAGCCCACCACTCTACAGGATGGATAAGTTATGTGTTTCTAAAGGTGAGCGATTGCAACTGATCAGAGAGGCTCACACCTATAAGGTTGTGGGGCACTTTGGTGTAAGGAAGACAATGGTCAACTTATAGAGGTATGTGTATTGGCCCAAAATGCAAGAACAAGTAGCTAGACTCATAAGATGATACATGCTTTGCTGTACTAATAAGCCTAATAACAGGAAATAGGTTCTATATCATCCCTTACCTATACCCACTCATCCCTGGGAAAGAATTTCCATGGATTTTGTGGGAGCTTTACCAACGACTAGGAGGGACATGACTACTTGTTTGTGATTGTTGACAGGTTCAACAAGATGTGTGTTTTGATGCCCTATAAAAAGAACATTAGTAAGCAAGAAGTAGCGAACTTGTTAGGTGCACTTTGGGATACCAAGGAACATTGTTCAGATAAGAGCACAAGATTTCTCAGTGCTTTTTAGACTACATTATGGGAGAAGATGGACATGAAGTTAAAGAGGTCTACAACATTCCATCCTCAGATAGATGGGCAAAGAGAAGTAGTCAACATGACTTTGGTGTAGCTTTTGAGGGGTTAGAATTAGAAGCATCTGAAGACCCGGGATGAAAATATGGTATATATACAACACTCTTATAATAGAGTAGTCCACACTTCTACTGGTAAGTCCCCATTTGAAACTTGTTTCAGATATTTTCCACCTTCATATTTTGATATTGCATATGGGCAACATGGAGTAAGGGAGGATCTTATAGGGGATGCCTTGAGGGCTGAAAAATTTCTAGAAGAGATCAGGCAAATTCATATACAGATACAAGAGATCTTGCAAAAGTTACAAGAAAAATACAAGTCCATGCATGATCAACACAAAACATAGAAGTTGTTGAAGGTGGGAGATATGTATGGTTATAGTTGAACAATGAGAGGTTACAAGGTCTTGGTAAGAAAATCAAGGCTCTGCGATATGGTCCCCTTGAGATACTGAAAGAAGTGGGAGATAATGCTTATAGACTCATTCTACCCCCATACATGTGCATTTACTCAGTTGTGAATGTAGAGACTCTGAAACTGTATGAGCCTTCCATGCTAGATCAAGAAGAGAAACAAGTCTTACCTTCTGCGGAGGATTTGGCACTAGATGCTCAGACAAAGTTGACAAAAAATATAGTTTTGTAGAAGAGGTCCAAAACTACAAGATAGGGGTAACATGACCTTTAGCAGCTTGGGTTGAATGGACATCCAAGCAAGGCTAAATGGTACACTCGTGAAAAGGTGGAGGAAAAATTTCCTCACCTCATTTAGTCGAAGTTTATGGGACCAAAAGCCTCCCAAAATGGGGAGATGTGATCCAGATTGGATCATGGTATTGTTTGTCATCCATATTAATCCCTTTAGTGTAGAAAAATGGGAGGGATTAGCTCATAGGACCATTTTTACTGATGGGAACCAGTTTGGCAAATTGGGGTTTGAAACCTTCTAAGTTTTGAGAGTATTTTGAGGTATCAAACGACGTTTTTTTAAGCGTAAACCTTGCTTCTTTCGCGCAACACCTTTTTTTTCTATTCTACACACAAAAACCTTTCCAACAGTGCAAGAATCACCTCAATTGGAGTGTGTATGCAAAAGTTATGCCACCCAGAAGTTGGCCTTCATATTTTGTTCACCATAATTTGAGAGGATGCCACATCGGTCCCCATTACTCAAGGATAAGGGGCTAACCACGTGATCATGATGAAGAAGACTCTAAAAGAGTCCATATTGTAAATTTGGTTAAGAGTTGAGGGAGTCAAACTTAACCACTAGTAGGCTATCACGCTGTATTAAAACTGGGCCACTAGGAGGAAAAGGGGTTCCATTCTTTTTCAGTGAATTTGTTCCATAGACATGTTGTAGTATCCTATTTTCTAATTACAGCAACCAGAGAGATAACCATGAAATTTAAAGACAGTAATGCATAAAATTGAAACCTGCACCTACCTGAGCTGCTTGCTGACTTCCGATTCCGCTGCTGAACTGGTACTCCTTTGATTCAATTTCGAGATGGCCAATGCCACCCGACCTGACAGAGCAACCTGGTTGCCCGATCCAGAGAAGCTCTCCACAGAGGCTCTCTGTCCCTCCGTGCCCAGAACTCAGATCACTCAAGGCTCTTCTGCTGTAAAATCTCTTCTCCGGGTTTCCTGCTAATGAGTCTTTCCTTCTCTCTGCCCCCCCGCCTTTGCTCCCGGGTCAGGCTCCTGCTATATATCCCCCTCGCCTGGCGGTGGTCGCCCTCCCACTTGCAGCCACCGCCTCTCAGCATTGAAGCCTCTCTGCGATATTTCTTGCAATTAATTTCCAGTAGATAGGGTGGTCTTTATGAGTTTAGATATTATATGATCGATATCCATGGTCTTTACGCTGATTAATATATTTTATAAATATTAAATGATCACTTTATCAAATATATGTTATAAATATTTAATGTTATATAAATACTTATAATATTTCAAAATATGTTATAATCATTTAATGATATATATATATCTTTTAATTTTATAATTGTAAAGTCTAACTATATATC